>JAOPJV010034310.1:0-11055 GCA_027122495.1 Muusoctopus longibrachus
TTTTTATGTATATATGTACACACACACACGCAAGTGTAGTGAGTAGGTCGTTGAAGTTATGTAGGACAAGCGACGAAAATCTGACATGAAGACTTGTTGCTTGAAATAAGCGCTCATCGAACGTACAAAACTCTCCATCGATAATTAGGAGTGTAAAACGTAGGACATAAACATTCAATCTCACAGAACAACAGTGGTATCTCCATGCATTAAACTTCATGATTTAGAGGTAGCTTCTGAATTCTAATGGACCTCAGCAATCCGGAGGTTTACTTAATTTGGGTGTCTAGCCAAAATCGGGGTCCTTATTTGTCTATTGTCTCTGGAAACACCCGACGGTAGTAAGACCGACCCGCATTGTAATGCAGGATTGAGACCCTACCCATACAAGGACTTCTGCAAACCACCGTCTTCGGACGATACCTACGAGAAGTCATAATCGTGCAGTTATCACGCAGACACGTGTCCACTAAGGAGGAATCTGCTCATAAATCACTCGAAAAAAAAGGACCGTCTATCGACCATCAAACGGAAGAATTCCTCGTAGTTAATGACAGCATGTACATCAATGCATCCCCCTCACAGTAACGCCTACATCCCATGCCACAGAGCTGGCACAAACAGAGGAGAGCCAGTACAAGGAATTGTTGAGGACCATATCCGGAAACATTACAACTCAATATTCGCACACAATTTTCCTGGCATATCATTCCTCCACAGCGCGGTTTTACTGCCTCATTAAGACCCACGAAGACACTTGTGACTTGGGCCGACTAAAAATCCGTCCAATAATCTCAGCACCAGACCCCAGTGTGTAAAATCGAGCGGCTCCTCACTTCTTTACTTTAACTATACCAAAATACCTCGAACAGCTAGTAACTGGACAGAACTACTCCACAAACTCACATAGTGGACAACTATTCCTTCATTCTGGATATCTGTTCCATCTTTATAAGTATACCACCTGTACAACCCATCCAATGAGTCCACCAACGCCTGGAAAGAGGACACTAGCTCTCGATTAACTACTTTTTAAGAAGCCTCAGCCTTTTCTGGAGTTCTGCAATGCAAATACGTTTTTTGCATACAAAACCATCATATTGCCATTTGAGCATATACATATTAAACTTTATTTCCAGCAACAAGGTTCTTCTAGTCTTCAGTATCTATCTGTTTGCTTATTAGTTGTCGCGTCTATAACTGCACCATCCTACTCCCTACACAGTATAAACATGTTGATACACCAATACACTTTATGTGCACGTGTGAGCTAGATGAGGTATGTAAATGATTTATATTACGATAAAAATGGAGAAGAATTTATGGGTTTTAGAAAGATTTTGGTAATATAACCTTTTGCTTGCTCTTAAGACAAAATAGTAAACGTATGATTTCATTTGAAACAGGTAAGTCGGTCTTAAAACAAGATTTTATTCTAACTGTATCGATCAAATGTTACTGAAGTGTAGCTAATGCTTATTCTAAAACCCTTTCTTCGAAAGTGCAATCCTAGTATCAGAATATAGAAATTTATCGTTTAAATATATCTTTTAGTAACATTTTCATACCCAACTAAAAATATTTTTTTAGAAATTGACATGTTTTTATTATTGTCGTTGTCAGGTCACGGAATATGTCAAACTTCAGATTATCTAAAACTCACAATTCTACAGCAGAAGATGAAGAATGTTGGAAAAAAGTCATAGAATTCTACCAAAGAGAATTTCTTTGTGATATTCGTCTAAAAGGAGAATGGGAATCTAAAATGGTACATGGACTTGTATTGTCTTCATTGTGCCCGACGAGTCCATGGGCGAACATGCGAACTACAATTAAAAGCTCGGATGTGGTTGAATTAGATGCGAGTGCCACATTCAAACAACCGGGTATCTTAACGACTATTATTGACTACATCTACTTAGGTGTGATCGAAATTAATCATTCCAATATCTTCTCGGTACTAGATGTGGCAAAAGAACTTAATCTCACTGAACTTTTGAATCATTGCTCTCAATTTCTGTTGGAATATTTAGATGCAGAGAATGTTCTGACTATTTTTAATCAAGCTTACGAATCGAATCTACACGATTTGAGCGAAGTATGTCTCGTTTTCTGTCGAGAAGTTTTTCATGATCTGTTAAAATGTAACTACATTGAACATTTGTCTAAGAGCTTTATAGAAATGTTTATGAGCCAAAGGCTAATAATTTCTTCAGTTGAACCTTCGAAACTAGTTTTCTTTGTATTACGTTGGCTTATCGGAAATAGTAAAAACATTCATCTGCTAGGAGATTTCCTAAAAAATGTTGACATCAACCAATTCCAAGAGGCTTGTTGTATGATCAATCAAATAGCAAATGTCACCGATTCTGTGAAAGCACAACTGAGGGAAGTTGAAAAGCTTTACATTAAACCGACCCCTGCATCCGTTATTCCTATTGTTAAAGATAATACGGCATTGGGTGGTAGATACATCATTGTGAGGGACTGCAAGGCAGCCACTGTTTACGATACCGTTTCTGGAAAGTGGTTATCAATGCCACGTGTATCTTACAAGCACATTCTAACTCTATCTCAGAAGAAATTGATCTGTTCTGATGAAAGACATTACACTCGCACCTTAGATGTTATAGATATTAACACTGTCCAGAAAGTTAAAACCATCTTTATTGGTGACTTTGCACGTTACTTAGGACCCATCTTTTACAAGAGGGACTTGTATATTCTGGTTGAAAGTAGCAGAAGAGGTGCCTATGAATTCACATTATATAAAAAATGCGATGATACTGATGAGCACATATTTATTCGATGCTTTCAGTACCGTACACGTATATCTACACAACGGATAATCAAAGACTTCTGTTATTACAACGACGACGACTGCACAATACTGGTTATAATTACCTGTCCATATTCGGCATCATATCTTCCGTGTGAACGCCTCGACTGTTTCCATGTGTTTCGATTAAAATGGCAACCCTATAGCATAAACACATTGATTAAGAGTAGCTGGCATTTATTTTGTGATCGTCTCTCGGATAAAAACTTTATGTACAGCCAACGGAAACTTTACGTTTTTGATAATAAAATTGAAAATACAGTTTTCAATGCTATAAAATTAAATTTTTCTCCTTCAATCCCTGTTAGGGTTTACGATCTTTCGGGGGATTGCAAATATAATATAACACATCTCGTGTTTCCGAAGCTAGGGCTTAATTATTTACCATTAAGACCTAAAAAATCTTCCCGCAATCTAATAAATAATTCCTCAGGTGTTAATAAGAATGTTGTGCCACGTTGCGATATACAACCGGTTGAGGGCAAACTTTTCGTGGTTGCTCACAGAGCTCCAGCCATTGTCCAGTGTTTCGTGGTGGATTTATTAACCGAATCTTGGCAAATCACGGCACCTATTCCGCTAAATGGTATGTTTGAATTAGAGGTCTCGACCTTCTACTGTGAAGAATCGATTGATGAAGTGCTTCCTGAACGAGAGAAAATCTTCGATACTACTGAGGTATTGATTTTTAAAGACTGGCACCTCCAGACGTTATCTGCTTTGAACAAATTACAATAATTAATATTCTCATTTAAAGATTTAAAGATTATTTTATAGAACACGATTTCTTTTCCGTGGGGAAGGGGCATATGTTTGACTTCTTTGAAAGCAATTCCTGTTAATACTTTATAATAAAAGTTGATCATTAAAAGGGCAACTAGAATTAGCAATTTTAATGTAAACCGATGCATGTAACCATTGTCACACGATTGGTTTTATTTCAGGATGTTCAACATTTTTTCTACATTCAACGACTTAAATTTCAATTATTAATCTTAACGTTTTACCATAATACGATATAGATTACTAAATCGTAATCCGATATTCTCTACAGAAGGTTAATCAGTTTACTTTTAAAAAACTAATAACTAATTACTGGGTAGGGATGAATGGAGTAAAAGTTATTTTTCTTAATGTTTAGCTAGAAATTAGGTGAAATAGTTAAATGTATCGGGCAACGGCTAATTCATCAGAGGTGACCGCAATTCCTGGGCAAGATACTTATTTATACGTGCATCAATTTACCCAGGTACATTTCTGGTTAACATTTACTTGCTAAAGATTACCATCATATCTAGTAGAAGATATCTCATCTATTTAACATTAGATATCGCAGTTAATAGATCCTAGGTAGCACTGTAGTTTATGAAATCACTGGCTTGACTACACAGGAAACTATGGTCTCTGTCTGTTAAATGGACGTCCTTGTACAAGATATTCTATAATATTGGGACATACTTTCAACATTTTATATTAGCTAGTTTCAGGAGAGGAAGTTACCGTAGCTCTTCGAACAAATAACTTCTGTAGTACTTTCGCCAAACTCTACGTTTATGGTATGGAACTGAAATTATACACTACGTTCATTTTTAAATGCTTTTGAGGGCTATTGGCAAGAATGGTTTTATTCAATATATTTAAAATAATTTGTTCAGTAGGTAGCTGCTCTAAACTTCAAACTATGTACGTCGTTATCTTCCAATACAAAAGGTAATTTTTTTTCTGAAAGAACGTGCCATTGCAATTGTTTAAACGCTAAATGCCTCGAATTGCACTAAACTAATGAAATAAAATAAATTAAATTAACTTTGTGTCACATTTTTTCTGTTTCAAAATTTTATGCATTGCCTAATGGTTAAGTTCGGTTCACAGTAATGAAGTTCCGCGTCCAATCTCACTGCGTGACACTTTATGCAAGTGTCTTCTACCATAACCTTGTGAGTAACATTCGGTGAACGGACAATACCTCTGTTCTTGGGTGATAGACTAATCCTTCACCCAATTTAACGGCACCACTTGGCCATTGGGTACCCTTTAACGGTGCTCACTCTGTTTCAAGCATTCAGAACAGGGGTGCGATATGTTGAAGCGCTACCACCTACTGCAGCAATTCATGAGTTGTTCTTCCTCCATTTCCGCTACCAGTCTCGAAAGCTCTACAAGGAGGACATGGATGCCGCTAATTTTCTTAAGCCAGCGATTGGTCGATTCTCAATAACTTTAAGATATCCGACAGTTACGTTTGTTTCAAACTGCCCGTTCAGAAAGGACTGATTGACTCTTGTTACGGCTCATCTCGTCCTGGAACAGTCCTTGACTTTTTCAGTATTAATGTTATACTGAAAGACGATATGGAATTCTTAAATGGAGATGGTTTTTTTAAAATTTTTTTATTATCTCGCTAACAACAATACAGCATGACTGCTAATCTTTCATTGAAACAGTTAATTCTGTCCTTCGGGTATTGAATATGAACATAGTTAAAGATAGCTCCCGCAAGTTTTCTTCAAAGACGGTTAATTTATAGTTTACGAACAAAACCGCAAAATATCTGGATCAGGACTGGTAAACCACGATGCATTGATCTACAAGAGTAACCAAGGAATCTAAGTTATAGTATGAGTTGCTATACACCATAACGAACGTATGGTATATACATAATTTTGAACATTTTTAGGTAGCTTTTCGAATACAGTGTTGCACAGCGTTACGTATTTTCCCATTGTATCTCTTACAAATAAGATGGTGCTTTTAGCCACACGTTTTTACTTGTCCAACAGCTTTTATAATTCTTCAGACCTCCGTGAAAGCCACTGTCCGATTGAACATATTCAGGCATACTAAATTAGCTGAATAATAATGAGATAGCAAATCATTTTTGTTGGAAAGATATCTTTGCAAGAAAAACCGGAATCAATTATACTCGGCGATTAGTTAGCATAAAGATGTAGTCAATATCCACCCTCGAAAGATTTACAGTATTCTTTCACGAAAGATTTACAGTATTCTTTCATCATGTATGTGATTTCATTGTAGAAATTCAAGTTTACAGTATTGAGGATGAATTCATTCAATCTCGTAACCACCTCGTTACATAATGCTTCATGATTTCAGTGAGTTAATTTTCTTTAAACCTGAAGTAATTTTCGATGAATTTTACCTGAATTCTTTTATCGATTTAACATACAAGACGAGCATTCTTGTGATTCACTTTAATGCGTTTAGCTTCATTGGAAAATACAAAGTTATAGCAGTACCTTGACGCATTTAGTATCAGAAATAATGTATTTATCTCTTGAAAAGGGAATATCGACTTAGCCTAGTTATGACTTTTATCCACTTTTGTGACTTTTAAAGATGTTCATGTTAGGTTGTGTTTTTTACTTTCTACCAATTACGAGATCAAGGAATGCTCATGTACCTTTCAGTGAAGGCTATCGTCAAAATTCAATGGTTTGGAAATATGAATATTTAAAATTGGCTTCTATCAAATTTATATTTCGGTCGCCATTTCTTCGACTTTAGGTAGTGGTTAGACATATAACTGCGTATCGGTTTGCTTGGGAATAATTATTTTATGCCTTTAACTTGTTTATAAAGAACTTGGTTTCTTCAGTTCCATATTTAGAAATATTTTAGATTTAATTACTTATTAGCATAACTATTAACGAATTTTAGTTCCGATTGATTTACAATTTTGGAGTTTGTGTAAGAACACGAAGATTCAAGATATGCAGGTATGATATTGAAATATGTGTTTCTTTGTTTTTGTTTTCGTCCATAGTTTCAGCTCGTGTATACCCATGGAAATATATAAAAGTATTGTTCTTGAAGTTGCATAGTATTCACAGATTATGATATCCACACAGATTATGATATCCACTTAATGGCCATCCATGATGGTCATATATTTTGCCATCCTGTTCAAAATTTTCGATCATAAAGCTTACTCGTTACCATTGAAAATGAGGCAGCCATGCTTGAGAATTTTGTGAGTTGATACGATTAAAGCTGTGCATTTTTGTACGAGTTTTCAGTAGGAAATTTTCAAAAACATATTCGAGCAAAGCTTTAGCAGTCATTGTTCACAATGACATTAACAGTTGCACTAGTAAAGGACACTGGTGCATTCACACCAGTTTTTGTTACCCGTGCAACTATGCGGCCAGAGTAGAATAATGAGGCATTAGCAAACTTTTTGAAAGATGAAATTTCTTCTTGCAGCTATGATAAAAATGTATATTAATTGGACACACATCTCATTTATGATATTACTCAGCACAAAATACTTGGATTTTTTACTTCGTTTGTTAAATGCTATACTACTAATGGAATCGGATATTCTAACGTAATGCTGTTGTTAGTTGTTTCATTAATGTTCATAACTGTAACACGGGTACAGATTGTTGTAAGATTCGGAGCTCTTTAGAGATATCCATTGCCTTTTATTTGGGTGGGGAGATCTGCTTGTTGGAATAGTGCGGGTGTTCTAAGTGTTGTTGACGAATGAAGGAAAATTTAACTTATTAATGAATCTCTGATATACGTTTCATGGTACTTATTACATATTTCAATTCAAGTGATAAGTTTCCTTAGATCCTACAAATATGTCTCTGTGTTTCTCTTTGATGCTACTTCCGGGATGCTAGCAGATGGTGACGAAAGACCTCTTTATTTTGCCCCAATGTTCACTGTAGCTACACATTTCAAAGCGACTTGGTGAGAGTATTTTTTTTCTCTCTCTCCATTCTAGGAATATACAGTAGACGAAACATAGTTTGTATTAATGTGGATTTTTGTCGTGTTTGGTCTGCATTTTGATCTTTTAGAGCCACAAACAAATCTTCGAAGGTCTTAAGCTAGTTTCGGTGTTTCTTGTTTGAGTTAGCATTTAGATGTTTAAGACAAAATGTTACACACTGATAGATAATGACAAATTAAGAAAAATTTCAAAATAGATTTTATTCAATATCATTAACGAATATTTGAAAAATCAAAAAGATTGCCGGCTTTCAACGAAGTCTTTTCTCTCAAAGAATCTGTATTGCACAAGTGTACTGCAGGTTGTTAAAAGAAAATGAAAATGTTTCGAGTTGCAGTAAATTTTTATATTCTATATTTTTTTTTTTTTACTACTTTCAGTCATTGAACTACGGCCATGCTGGGGCACAACCTTTAATCGTTTAGTCGATCATATCGACCCTCATACTTATTTTCTCTCTGGTACTTAGTTCAACAAATAGAGATCAATAAAATAAGTTAAGGGAACTAAGTAAAGACACACACACACACACATGACGAGCTACTGCACAGTTTCCGTCCACTGATAAGGTATTTAGTCAACCCGATGCTACAGTAGAAGACACTGACGACTCGAGTTGCTGCGTAGTGGAATTGAATCCGGAATCGCGTGATTGTGAAGCGTCTTGGGCGAAGTCATCGGTGTGTTGTTGTATTAACTATTTATTACCGAGGTTATGTTGAAAAATCCTTAATTATCGAGGGATATATGGTGTAGAAAGTGCAGCGTGAAGACTAAATGATTTACTACCCTTTTATGTTATGAAAATAGGAGTTCAAATCCCGCTGACGATCTCTTTTCCCTCTTTCGGTGGTTGATAAAATAAGTATTAGTAATGTATCAATCTAATCATCTCCCCCCCCCCACTATGATAATTATTTCTTTCTCAGTCATTCAAATGACTGTTAATTCTTTTCGTTACCTATCGGTTGTAGTATACATCAACCGAGATTACAGCATATCAGAAAAATACACATATAATTTATGTGGTAGATGTTGGATTCCTGTTGACGTGTTATTCTATCAGTTATACTGTAACTATAACTCAAGTATATTTCTAGCTTTGCACCTTCCCCACAATCAGCCCATCAAAGTGTTGGCGGATGACTGTAAATCTTCTCAGTGGAGACTGTAAAACATGAACGTCTCGCTATCTGACACCATCTGCAACGAAGTTTATTGCATCAATGTAGTTAGGTGTCACGTCATAGAGTGGGTCAGTGGGACTTTATTTACAGCTGTTTAATGTAGAACTCTTAGTAGAACCGGTTCTCCACGTGAAAACTCGTATTTCTGAAATGCATGTCCTTAATTTGACTTTATTACTGAGAGTTGCCATCACAAGAATAGATTTTCACCGTCAAAATATTAGGGACCTATTTAAATGTGAAATTTTTGTTTTATTCTTTACGAAGTTCATTTTATCTATCATTTGCAGAATCGTCTTACCCATGACATTTCAACCAAAACAACTTAGCCGCACACACGCCAAAAAAAGGTTCCACATTTGCTACCCACTTTGCATTTAACTCTACACTTTCCTTCCTGCATCCAGTCTCACTGCTATCTTAGATACGCTATGGCTAAAGATGTAATCTTATGATACGCTATGCCTGAAGATAATACAATCTTAGATACGCTATGCCTGAAGATGAGATGAGATTGTCATGGCTGAAACACTTTTGATCATAGGGATGCTCTCAGTCAAGCTTGGGGTAAACGACAACTCCTCTGATCAACTCAACACGGCGACCGGTTCCGACCGTGTCTCTTACATCACCCTTAGATTGTGACCCAGACTTAGATCCTACCTTCGTCAAATTCTTCAATCTTTCTTTCTTTCTATGTGTCTCCCTCTCAGTCTGTCATAATCTTTGAAAACGCTCAACAGTATGTCTCAACAGTATGTCTCATTTCCAAAAAGATCAACCTATCTGACTCACCAAACTACCGACTTGCTGAACTCAAATTTCAACATCAGAACGGTTCTGAAAACCATTTTCAACAATCATTACGAGTTTCTCTTACTCTTCAGGGACCATCAATATACATTACGTAGGGTCAGTTATACCGGAAACTTTCTCTCTTGTGTCACCCATGCATAGCCCATCGTCTTTGAGAAATTTGGCGAAAGCTATGTTGTTACACTTGACATCAGCAAAGTCTTTAATTGTGTCTGGCATGAGAAACTAACTAAATTGTCTGTATATGGTCTACATTCATTTCTCATTTCGTGTATTGAAATCTTCCTGTCAGACCGGGTCATTACAACGTGTACCGTTAGAGCCCTCTGCGATCCATCTACTATCAACTATAGTATACCTAAGATTCAGTAATATCTTCTACACTCTTTCTTCTGTACAATAACTACCTACGTCCTGTCATCTAACACCATAGATTCCTATGCTGATAATGTATTATGGTCGATTCAGCTGAATTACCCTCCCCACTGCGTATTTGTAGCCTTGCGAGAATTATTTCATTCTCATTCATGCAACTTCTTGTTCGCATGAATGTTAATTCTTTTAGTAACCTGTCAGTCGCATTATACATCAACCGAGACTAGAGAATATACAGCACACACGGATATAATGTATTTGGCAAATCATGCATCCTGAAGACTTGTTATTCTAACAGTTATGCAGTAACTCTAACTCTAGTATATTGCTAGCCTTGTCCCTTCCACACAACCAACCCATCAAGGTGTTCGCAGTTGACTGTAAATCTGCTCAGGTAAGACAGCAACTCCTTAACCTTTCAATGGTTGTTATTGGCAATGAATTCTTGGTAATAATCAGCCGACGAAAACAGAAGTGGAAGTTGAAAAGCTTAATATAAAATTCAGTTTTTCAAACAATTTCCTTTTAATTTTCTTCCCATTCTATATTGCTTTTGACATTTATAAATGCTACATATCTTCTTCTTTTGATGAAAAGTAAGAAACAAAGTCGGCTGACTTCAAGGTTTTCGAAATACAGTATCAGTTACACAAAACCATCCATCAACTTTTATCTACATCATCCCCTGTATGCAGTTTATTTATTGAGGGTTTTCCCGAGACTCGCACTCTTTTATAAAGAAACAGAAGGTATTGTCGATAGAATCGATTTCGGTGTTATAAGATTTTAACTTATCAACATTTAATGAAAATCGAAAGTGTTTCGAATTCAGACGGAATATGACGAACATCTAATCTTTATTGTCTACTTACGCATTAATTTCTTTATTTCTAGTTTCTATCTATCATTGCCGAAAGGTATCTCTGTTTAAGCTTTATACCTGCAATAAGTTATTAATCGGTTGAGGTTTTTAAAAAAATCTTTAATATGATACCATTCTATCACAAAATGTTCCCATATGAGGTGATGTAGAATGTACAACAAAAGGCGAAGAGATGAATGCATCAAGTGGTTTT
>JAOPJV010037101.1:0-11019 GCA_027122495.1 Muusoctopus longibrachus
GCCTCTGAGACTGGTGGGAGGAAGGAAGGTGACCTAACCTAAATGCTTGCAACAGTGGACTCTGCTAAAGGCACCCAAGGGCCAGTTGGTGGCATTAAACTGCTTGACAGATTAAGTCTACCACTCAAGAACAGGTACAGTCCACTAGACAGGCTTCCTTACAGTTCCTGTCTACCCAGTTTCCTTCACAATGCTTTGGTCGATCCATGGTAGAAGGCACTTGTCTAAAGTGCTGCACTGTGGGATTGTATCTGCAATCACATGATTACAAAGTACACTTCTTAAACACATGGCTCTGCTCTACCCAAGTAGTGAAGTGATTATTTAGCTATGCAAATTCTTGAGATAATTGTAGCACAACTGGTTCACATTGTCTACAACCCAATGAGATAGACATAGAAAAACTGCCAGCCTAATCCACTCTGTGGTTTGATGTTATTCAACCCTTTGATTTGTTTTGGTTTTCTCATTCCAACGATATTGGTGCCAAGCTGTATCAACCTTGCCTTTCTCTTGGACAACATCAGTGGCATGAAAAGGGGAGACTTGCATGCATAGGTAATTACTAGTCTTCCACAAAAAACTTGGAGAGGAACTTTCCAGGTGAAGATATCCTGACAGTCTGTAACAAATGACAAAAGCCATTGATTTTTGTTTTCTTATTACCAGATGTGTATAACAAGGATTCTTGTATTTTGAGAAATTGTAGGCATTTTTTACAAATTTCCATAGAATTTATTGTCTGAGTAGTTCTAATCTTTCAGAGCTAAATCTGCAATTTTGGTTTGATCCTTAATTGAACCATTTTCATTTTTAATCAATAGTTTGGAGATGTAAGGACTGAGGGGTGATCCAGTGATCATTACAGGGAATTTTCATTTATTCATTCAAGGATTCACTAAGATTGCTTATGCAGAGTACTTCAAACTTTGTTATGTAATACAAGATTTTCCTTCCTGAATAGGAACTATACTTATTTGATTCTCTGCTTTCAGTGCTATTCTAATGTTTAAGTGGTAGAAGAGAGAAAGATCACGATTGTTAAAAAAGAAAACAAACAACATACACTAAAATACATATTATTTTGTATATATATTTGCACAGTATAACAGATGTTAAACAGATGATGATACTGAAGATGGAATTTTAGAAAAGATATTTTGCAAAGAGGCAGTGAAAGAAGAAACGAATAGTTAGATCTACTCTAATTTCTGAGTAGTTAAGGAAATTGATTTTTTTCTCCCTCCCACTTAGCAGTGATATCCTTCTGTAGAGCACCTGCCGTAAATATACATGTCAATATCTGAGGCCTGTGAATTATCTAATTCTTCCCTCTTAGAAATGGAAAAGAAAAATCTTGTTTTTAGAAAATCAAATGAAGAAATATAATGTATAGTTGTTACATCATCATCATCATCATGATCATCATCAATACGTCAACATGGCATAACTCACCCTGCATTCCACATTCCCAACTGCAATGTGGCAGATTGTACATGTACATATAATGGAAATACCTCCTAAGTCCTGGGACTGTATTTCTAAGGATTAGACTACCTATGTGTTTCAATTAATTTTCAGTATAATCTAAAGTTTCGAAGTTTTAGTAAAATATCTGTAACTTTATATGTTGCTATATATTATGTTTGTGTTTAACCAACTGAATTCTCAAATCATTCATTTCATAATGAAATTTTGATCAAGACGTTTGATCATAATTTGAATATGAACACTTTAGTACAAATAGTCTCAGGCGGGTTGGTATTAAATTCGTTAATGCAGTGTTTCACCCCCCAAAATTATTATACGAGAAACATAGATGGACAGGTCTTATAAAATGACAGAATGTTTGATGTTTTGTATATTGCATATTGTCATTTCACCTTACGTTGTGTCTATTGTCAATGCAGGAGAGGAGAGCTACAGGTGATTAAATTTATATTTTATTGTTGCAATGTCACATTGTTATCAATTGAAATTCGGTGATAGGAAAATATTGTACATATATGGCCAAACAACATCAATGCCAACTGCTGCTCAACAACAACTACAGTAGAATTGACACTCAGAACGAGTATATGGTTATTATTCCATATCCCGAAGGACATTAACAAAAGACTAACCAACAAATGTCAGGCTTTTCATTTCTATATGTTCCTGTATATATATATGTGTGTGTGTGTATATATATATATGCTCACTCACACATATATGTATATGTTGGTATATTTAAATATTTATATGCATATAAACATACACACAGTCAAACACACACATTGTATGAATAATATATGGCCAAATCAATTTTGCTGCAGGAATAAATAAATAAATAATTATACAAGTTCTTGTTAAATAAATAAATAAATAAATAGAAAGCTATGAAAAATACAACTGAGAATATACAAACACAGACACCCCACTGAAAAAAATATATGTATAATTCTGTTACAAGAGCAATAGCTGCAACAAGAATAATATATCAAAACAAATATGTATATTGTCTTCAACAATCGTTTGATTCTATTATTAATTTATTTAATAAAATAATATCCATATGTGCTTTTTGAAGAACATTTTTTCAGGGTATGTTCCCAGTGAGAAAAGTTGATTAAATGAAAATGTCTGGAAAGTAGATTTGTAGAAACATTTTCTAAATCTTATAAGCACTGTGAAGTGCCAATGTTTAGCTCTGGTTTTATAGGGTTCATTGGATCGGAGCAACATTTACTCATGGATTAGATGATAATATGTTGCAGGGGGTATACAAAAAAGGGGTTAGTAAGGAACAGGGTAAAAAATGGAGTAGGTAGGAATTCCATACAGTGTACCCAATGTAAACTATGGATGCACAAGAGGTGTAGTGGGATCACATGCAGGCTGACAGAGAAGGAACATTTCTTATGTAGCAGATGCACTGGCACAGTTAGCAGTAAAAGCACCCATGAAATAAATTCATTCAAATACTCAAACAGTTCCATAGAAGTAGTTGATAGCTTCTATTGGTTAGTTAACCTAATTAACAGTGGAGGTGGGGGCTCTGATATCATAGTATCCAAAGTAAGAACAGAGTGGAAAAAGTTTAGGGACAACAAAGGGAGTTTCTCTCTGAGTGAAGGGTAGATTGTATGATGCTTCTGTATGAAATACGTCTTTGCATGGTAGAAAAACATGGGCATTGAATGCAGAGGTTGTGTGAAAGCTGGAAAGAAATGATGCGAGCATTCTCTGGTGGATGTGTAATGTTATTGCAGCAAAAATGAGTTGAGAGAAAAACTGGGTATAAGAAGAATACAATTTAGTGTGGAAGAGAAGAGACTGTGTTGGTATAGACATGTGATGCAGATAGAGGATGACAGTTGGGTAAATAAGTGCCAAGTGATCCAGGTGAAAGGATCCTGTAGAAGAGGAAGATTGGGGAAGATATGGGAAAGCTGATCGCAGCAAGCTGAACCTCACAAAGGATATGACAAAAACTGGACATAAAAATGATAGTGATGATGGATATTTTCTGAACAACTCTTACCTTTCCCTAATAGATAAGTGAACTGAGGCACACAGGATTATGTCTTTTGTTCAAAGTCATAAAAAAATAACTACATTAATTCAGGATGGAATTTGAACTCAAGAATTCAGTTCCGTTAAGATGAAACCTTATCCACTTAATTATTACACCTATTGGGTAAAAATGAAGACAGAAATTTAATGCTTTACTGTATTTTTTTTTTACTTTCTGGGTCTGGAAGAAGAGGCAGTGCCCATAGCCTTCAAGACCAAAGAGATTGATGCCATTAATGTTCCACTTAAACTGTTGCAAGTCAACGCCTGCAGGAAAGACAAGAGCAGGAAGAGAATTTCAGAGAGCCGACGTTATTGGGAGGAAGGACTGGGTGTAGTGGTGAGTGCAGAACTTGCAGTGTTGGAAACAACATGGGTGATGAGAAGAAGAGAGACAAGTGAGTCAAAAGTGTTTAAGTGGAGGTGGCATGAGACCAGCCAGCTCTGAAGAGCAGAGGCCATTGTAGTATAGATAGAAAAGGCAGAGAGAGGAGACAGGGCATCTGTGGGCCAGGGGCTGGAGTTTGTCAGTAAGTGACTTTATGCCAGTCAGTTGCATGGCCTTTCTCTGGATGTGGTCTAAGATGTCTGTTTGTGCAGCAGCAGCACTGTACCAGATGTGGGAGCAATACTCCATAGTGGGCCTCACCTGAGCTTTGTAGATTGTCAGCAATTGTTGAGAGCGGAAATATTTTCTGGCTCTGAAGAGAAGGGCCAACCTTCGAGAAGCAGTCCTAGCCATGTTAAAGATGTGTGTTTGCTATGAAAGATCCATGGTGAAAGTGAGGCCCAGCAATTGGAGCAATTGTGATGGCTTCCAGCTGCGTGCTGCTTATGTTTAAGAGGGGTGAGGTGTGATGTTGTTTTCTAGATATGAGTAGTGCTTGTGTTTTTTTTTGCTGTTGAAAGAGATAAGGTTGGCATGACTCACCTGGAGGATGCTTTTGAGATCTCTATTCATGGAGTTAGTGCATCTAACTCAGAGCTAAATTCTTCCCAACAACAATTTTGCCTTTCATCATTTCTGAGGTTGGGAAAAGAATAAAAATATAATGGTTTATTGTTAGTGGGTATAAAAGCAATATGGGCAAGTGGGTCATGATATCAAATCTGTAGCTGGTATTTCATTGAGTTTCTACAATCCACCTAGCAGCTGTTGTTGGGAGTAGGCTAGCTTCTTATCCAGAGGCTGATATATTCCTCATTTAATTAACACCCCAAAAATCAGTGCCAAAAGCCAGCTCTCAAAAGCCCCTTAGGGTTTAGGGAAGATACATAGTTGTTGGCTAGCCTCAGTCAGGTTTATTCAAACAGTTCAATGACCTGAAATAGTTAGCTGATCAAACAAATTATTCAATCATAATTGTTAGCTACAGCTATCATATCATGCTTTTCGGTGATATTTTATTAAAATATCACCAAAGTCAGTTAGTCAATGGAGATTTAGTAGTTAAATTGAGAAAGTTGACCAACTATGAAAATACTTCCTTGAATATAGTTCATCACACTGAGTGCTGTAAATGACTAAGTGAATAAGGTATCAGATAACCAAAACCAGATCATATATCATCAGCAACACTGTATTGTTGTGTCTATAGGCAAGTCATTTAATTATCAATATCTGCTATGGCTTAAGAATGCATTTCAGGATGAATTGGCTCACAGTTCTAAAACCAACAGAAGTGTAAAGTTGATGAGAATCAGATCAGCTAGCACTGTTGACTGTGTGTTTTTTCCTGTGGGGTTAATTTACGAGAGAAGTTCTAACAAGACCCTGGTTTCATTTCTATCTCAACTACTTCTAAGTTAACTCAAAATGAAAGAACTCTATCTTCCTTACAAAAATAAGAAATGGAGTATTTCCAGATACTTGTAGTAACACAAAATAGATTGCTGGTAAAATAAAATGAAATTCTTCAGTCATGGCACTTCACTGCTGTTGTAAAGATTCATTGAAAGTTTTTCTCTGTATTGAAAAAGTTGATAAAATGAATATCAGAGATTAAAGTGGTACTTATTCTTACTTGTAAGTAGAATATTCTGCACATTGGTCATAAATTAAGACTGCTGATTTCTTAGAATATAAATCAAATTAACGCTACATTCAGTGTTATATGTTCTCAAGTAGTCTATGTGAATCAACAGATTTCAATGACACTCATCTATGCTGGAAAGAAGAATCTTTTTTAATTATTCTTAGCAACCAAGTTGGCTACTTGATTACAATCTACCTGCAACTTTAACCAAACAGGGCAACACCTGACAGATTACAACTAGAAATGTAAAGAACGACTTTGTGAATCATACAGCCTACATGGTCTTCCACCTCCCAAATTGCGTAGAGCCTTCTGGTCTTTTACCAAGAGTATCTCTACACATTTTGGAGTATATTTCTAGCTGCCACTTCTCAACTAAGATGGCTCTGTAAGTATCAACCACATTGAAAAAGCTTCCACATTTGCTACCCATGTTGCTTCAACCTCCATACTGTACACATTGAACAAAATTCCTCTTGAAATCTCACTATCATATCCATAGTTTTCAAGGCAAACATTCCTCTATTCGTTCCAAGCGAAAATGTTAACTGATCTCGTGAGTGTTCCATTAACCTCAAACAGTGCGCTCTAAAGTGAACTCCTACCTCACCAAATACTCCAATCTTTCTATCTATACAGGGATCTATCCGAATCTATGGAAACATGTTACAGTGTGACTAATTCTCAAGAAGTGAAACTTTGATTCTGCCAACTACTGACCCATTGTCCAGAGTCCAACAACTCAAAGAGGATTGAAACAGTTGCAAGCAATCACTCACTTCATCATCCTGAGTCTTTCTCATTACTCAGTGAACACCAGTACAGTTTTCGCAGAGTCAGATAAACTGGAGACTTTCTCCCCTGCGTCACATACGTAGTCTCTCACATTTGAGAACTTTGGCAAACGCAATGTTATTGCACTTGACATCAGTAAAGTCTTCAAATGTGTCTAGTATGAGAATGCCTTAGGTAAGTTAGTTACCAATGGAATCCACTAGTCTCTCATCTCTTGGTAATCAAAGGTGGATGGAAACCATCCTATTGCAGCATCTGTTGATGGAGCTCTCTGTGAGCCTCACTCAACGAAATCTGATGTAGCCTACAGTTCGGTAATGTCAACCACAATTTCCATTCTGTACATTAATAACCCACTTGCTGTCACTTCTAACAACATACCACCTTAACCTTCTATACAAAGGCATCAGACACACACAACTTAGATACCTCATGCCCGACTTGCACTATTAGCAGAGACTTTAAGAACATCTTTCAGTGGGACGTCGATAACATAGTTTTTCCCAACAGCATAACGACACTATCATTACACATATCAAGGAAACCTACTGTTTCACCTCCCAGATCCTGCTCTAAACATTTCACTCAATTTTTGTCATCATTCTTTTTGGTTTTCCCTCTATACCTTGGGCTTACTTCCTTGCAGGGCCTGGTCCTATCTGTCGTGAAGCTGGACTACCACTGTGACCTTATATAGTGAGTAAAGTGTCGAATGTGTGTTAGGGTTCATCTAGTCTAGGTATGAGCGGAGAGAGTGGGATTTATTGGTTCTGAGTCAAGTTAGTGTCGTTGGAATGTGTATGAGCAGTGTTTGTTGACATCTGAGGAAACGATGTTTAATATTTTGCTGTGTAGACGGTTTGTGGTGTATGGTTGTATTGTTTGTGTGAGTATTGTTTATAGGCTATATTTTGTTTGTGGCTTTTGTGACTGTTTTTGTTGTTGTTGTCAACCTTGATTGAGCAGACCTAGGATCAAAGCCTTTCCAGCCCTGATCATCCCGTCAATGTTAGGGGTATCCAGGACTAAATTATTCCTTTTCGTAAAATGGTAGGGTGTGATGAAGAGATTGGATTGTTATTTCTAAAAGTTCGAGTGACCACATAGATGTACTCTCGTTGGCATTTGAATCGGGAGTCGTACAGTTGGAGGGGTATGCCAAGTGAGAGTATGCATTCCGTTGTGGAAATATGTGATATTGGCGTTTCCTGTGCAGCCTATGGCGATTTGGAGTGCTGTGTTTTGGCTGGTTTGTAGTTTGTTGATTATTCAAGTGGGAAGCATTTGGGGACCACAGAGAAAGCGCATTGTTTTTGTTATTCTGTAGTACAAGATCAGCTCTGGGCGAGCAGATCTATGGCACAAAGGTAGGGTTGCCGAATTTGGTAATTTTATTTTACCAAATTTAGTAAATTTGGCTCTGTTTGATAAATTCTTCGTGAAATTCGATACATTTTTCTAATTTATCAGTTGCATAGCTAATAAAAAATTTTCAAATTTGTTGCCTCCTTTACGTGAGATTTGACCTTGTGATAATGCTTTATAAGGACGAGGTTTATGTCCAAATGTTTGAATATACTTTATAAAGGCTCATTGCGCATGCGCAAGATAATTTTGAGACACTGATGATCCATTGTTATGATTTTGTGAGTTGTGACAGGGTTCGTTTTAAATTTGTGCTTTGTTTAATCTTTATAATTTTATTTTATTTACATTTAGCCTAACCCACAGATCACAATGGCTGATAAGGATAGTGATTTAGGAGAAAGTTTATGCAAGAAAGTAAGCCTGCACACACCTAGTTACGAACAGAAACGTCAATTGCCAGGAAAGGGGCTTAATAATCCTAAGTTTAGTTGTTTTAGTCGAAGTTCGAAAAACTAAGACATTTTCTAAAATGTACAGTTGTGACTTATTTGGAAGTGTTACCATATTTGAGAAACATCTTGACATTGAGGAACATTTAAAAAGTATTAATGCAAGTACCCAGACATCTAAAGTAACTGATTTCTTGCGGCCTTCTGTTACTTCATATAGCTTGACTCAGGTGGCTTCCACTGAACTGACAATGTGTGTGTTTATAGCAGAACCCAATTTTACCTTTTCAATACTAGATAATTTTTTCGGGCTTTTTAAAAAAAATGTTATGCATACCCTAATTCTAAAACTGCTACGGGAATTAAATGGGCAACAACAAAAAGAACATCTATTTTTCGTGATGTCATTGGTGAGGAATACCTGGAAATTCTTATAGCACAATTAAAGAATATACAATTTTCATTAATTATTGATGAAAGTACAGATGTGTCTACAAAAAAAAGCAACTTGTTCTAATAGCCAGATTTTATGACAGCCATATTAAAAAAAACGAAAACAAAAATAGTTTTTAAGTTTTCATCTCTTTTAGAAACCAGTTGCTATACTCTCATTCACAATTCCATAGTAAATGTTTTTGAACACATGGCATCCCATTTGAAAATCTGATAGGCTATGCAAGGGATAATGCAAGTGAACTGATTGGTTTAAAAATGTACGTTCAAAGTCTTCTGAAGCAGAAAGCGCCATATCTCTTTGTGCAAGGCTGTGTATGCAATTCAATGCATTTACGTGCAATCTCTGCGTGTTCTGAACTTCTAATTTCCTTAGAGGAACTGATTAGAAATATTTATTCACATTTATCAAACAGCCTAAAGAGATTATCTGAATATACAGAATTTCTGGAATTTAATTAGACTGATTCTAAAAAGATTTTACACTTCAGCAAGTGGAAGAAAGATTACTGAATCAATAGCTAGCACTTGTACGTTTTACTTCAGCAGCATTAGAAGACGGGATGATTTCAGTATCTACAGTACTAAAAAGTTTACAGAATCCAATTGTAAAAATATTCTTTGTATTTCTAACTTTTACTCTGCCATATGAAATAAAATAGAGAATGTTGATACTTAAATTTGCGACAGAACGAAATTTCAGAGCCAGAGAAATACTGGTATTATATTTCTCAAGTAAAATGCCAAGATAAACTTCGTTTCCCAATTACCTCAGAATTAATGATAAACATCATTGCCACATACTTCTGCTGCAACAGAAATGTTTTCTTTGGTAAACAATATAAAGGTAAAAAATCGTTCCGGGCTAAATACGGAAACACCAAATGTCTTATTATAAGAGAAAAGATACAGAATGGCAATCGTGGGAAAATTTGTGAAGGAAACCAAAAAAAAGTGAAGGAAACCAAACTGTATACTAATGAAGAAAATACATCAAGTCTTTAGTAAAATAAGGTCAGTTATGTTTTTTTTTTTTTTTTAATTTAGTAAAATCAAAGAATTGTTGGTAAGTTTAGAAAATGATTTGGTAAAATCCAGGAAAATCACCTGGCAATCCTGCACACAGTTTGTGGGCTGAACGACTAAGCATGACATACAGATCTGTTGTTTGTCATACCATAGCTGATGACCATACTGCACATTTCGACATGCAGTGGTGAATCGTATGGCAGGTTGGATATGTACAGATCTCCACTGTCCAGTTGGTTTCTGTACGCCTGTAGATTCTGGTACAGCAGAGGCGGGCAAGGTGGACTCGGCCAGATCGCGAAACTTGCAGTTCCTCTGCACTTAATATTATGATATACATACGAACACAGTTCTTTGGAACTAATGATGCTGTAGATTACTGTGCGTAGGATTTTTATGTTCGTCTGGGCTGAGTGAGAGACAGATAGAGTACTTTTTGAATGGTGTTCTGGGCTGCTGTAGATGTGTCTAAGAGTGTGGAAGTGATTTTTCATCTAGTGGAAGGGAATGTGAAGATTGGAGTTTGCTGCAGCAACAAACTGTGCCCCTCGCATGGCCAGGTGGTCTTGTATTTTTAGTAATTTTGTTTCGTCTGTGGGGGAGGTCTATGTGCTACTTCTGATGATGCGAAATGTACTGTTTTGTATTCTTTGTAGTTTATTGAGGTTTGTTGTGGAGAAATTGAGAGTCCAGGCAGGACTGACATAATCGATTATGGAGTTAATGTATTGTTTTGTACACTACTGTTGTTGTTTTCTTTCTGTTGGCGGCCAAATGGTATTTTTGTGCGTCGTTTTGCATTCTTTACTATGTTTTCTATGCGAGTTATGAATGTTGTGGGAGCGTTGAACGTAACTCCTAGTATTTTTGTTTTCTGTGTATGTGGTATGTTTATGATATTGAATGTGATACTTGGTTGTATTGATGTTGTCTGCTGTTGCTGGTAATAACGAAAATGGTGAATTTGGTAGGTGCTTTTTAAATCTGTTGTTTCGGAGCCAGGTCTCTAGATGATTGGTGTAGTGTTGTAGTTATGCTGTTGCACGGTGAAAATAATGAGAGTATGTGAGTGTGATGTCATCTGCGTGTTTCGTGGTGTTGAAAGATCATGTAGGTATAGGCTAAACAGAGTAGGTGATGGGACGGATACTTGTGGTACTTCATTCCGGAAATAGCAAATTCTGGAAGTGTTTTTGTATACTACATAGGCTTGGCAACCTGACAGGTAATTTTCTAGCCAGCAATGTGTATTGTTTCTTAACCCTTTCGTTACCATATTTCCAATGAAATACACTGCCTATGATTTTCACTTAATTTTGAAAATAATCAAGAAT
>JAOPJV010038960.1:0-13940 GCA_027122495.1 Muusoctopus longibrachus
ATGGAGTCAGTTAGTAAACGGATAAGACCAACGGTATTATATTTCGTCACCATTGGCATAGCCAGTAAAAGATAATGGGGGTAACCTCGACAGGAGATTATCCACGTTATGAACATTGTTAACCTGTAACCCCAGTACAACAATAAGAGGAAACTGTGCATATGAAGGATGGGAGTTGGGTAAAGAAGTGCCAAGTGATCCAAGTGGAAGGAACCTGCAGAAGAAGATATGGGAAGAAGTGGTGAAGGATGATCTCAGGATGCTGAGCTCTGCAAAGTAGATAACAATGGACTGCAACAAGTAGTAAGATGCTGTGCTGGAAAAGACCAGTCCAACTCATGCAAGTATGGTAAAAAATGGATGTAAAATGATGATATTATGATTAATACTGTAAGTCAGAGTACTTGCAGGAGACTGGTCATAAATGAGCAGTAAATCAAGTACCCAGAAGAAACACACACATTCTTATCCTCAACTTAAATCATATCTACCAATAAGATCCTAGAATCTTACTTTTCTCATACACCACATGCTTTAACCCCAAATTTGACTCATCCTTTCAGCAGATTATTCTATAAAAAAAAACACTTTTTATTTAAAGTTTAATCAAGAATTGTTTCACATAAATAAAAGAAGTTAATTCAAAATACAGTCTTACCGCACAAAAGCACGACCACCAGACACATCAGTACAAAGTAACTCTATGGCATTTTGCAACTCTAATGGTTGAGTTAGTTTCTGTTCATCATAAGTTGTCTTAAATACAAGTTTATCTTTCACCTATTAAATAAAAGAAAATAACAAGTAATTTCATTAAATTATCTTTTTAAACACAAGATCAAGTGTAAAAAGGGAAAGAAAATAGTATCTTGATTCTTATATCTGCAGTTATTTTCTAACTTTTAAAGAAATAAAAGGCCAAATTGACAATAGTGAAACTTGGACACTACCTCCTTGTCCATATCCATCAACCTGTTCATTAGATTGACTTCAATATCCATAGAACTAACGTTTCACAAATTATCTAATATAATGTTAACAAGATTATACTGTAATTTTTCAGACTAAACACATGTTATCATCATGTGTCTTATTCTTGGATGTATACATGGTCCCAGACTGGATTTGAACCAGGGACCTTTATTTCTTAATAGTAATAATGTTCTTATCCACTAGATAACAGACACAATGCCATCTGTAATATGGTATATTCCCACTGCTCTTGGCCCTGCATCATCTTGTCAGAGGCCTAACAGATAGATATATGACCTCACTACTTTTTCCATAGTCTTCTTCAGGTGCAGGCACCTTCGACTATTAGCACACAGCATTTTATCACCCAATAAGCGTCATCCATTGCATCACCCATCAATACAAATGCAGTCATCTCATCATCTGATGCCTTTGAATCCCAGTTGCACTCCCAGTTCAATTGTGTTCTATCTTTCATGGAAGTTAACCTAGCATATCCATTGGACCTAATTCAAATAATTGCTCTCCAACCTGAACATATCTTCAAAATTCAATGCCCTTGTCTCCCTGTCATGCAATATCACAATCCTTACACATGCTTCAGTTTGCCTTTTGCTCATTTTATATGAACTTTCCTGCATTAATGCAAAAAGAGTATTATTCAGTTCTTAAACACCTACATTAATTATTGAGAATCACAGCTAGCCAAGTTAATAGAATGAAAGGTTGATAGTTCATATTGGCAATGTGTTATATCCATGTGAAGACATAGTTAACCACTGTAAGCAGCAAAAGTACTGAATAGTTGACAGGTGTTCATTAGCTTTCATTTCAAATCTTAGTATAGGCAAAATCTACACTTAACTGAGGAAAGAGTGTTTCTCAACTTTGAAAGGTATTTGGGATAAGCTCCAGTTGACCATAAAACAACTCAGTAATATCATTAGATCAAAACTAAAATGCATAAATTATTGGAGCATGTTTTTTATGGCTGGTTACTCTTTTATAAAACACAACCATACAAGTATAAAACAGAAGACAAATGTTGGAAGTAGGCAGACTAAGATAAATACACTAATGTGTTATAGAAGAAAGCATAACATAGTAATTGAGTTTATAATTTGTCTAGTTCAGTCATTCACTATAATCACATCTTATCACACATCTCTTACTAGCATTTGGAAAAGATTTAGAAGTTAAGTTTCCAAGCAAAAATTCAATATTGTTTTATAAAATATATTTCTGGTTTAAATGATAGCATAGTGAAGTTATAAATAGTGCAAAAAAGGTAAAATACAAATAGTGTACAATGTATTAGTAGCACACCCTTTACCCTGCCTTTGATCTTTAATAAAGATCAAACATTGTAAAGATAAAGGAAAAGTACTAAAGTGGTATAAGGTTCAGTAAAATGAGGTTAAAGTGTAAGAATAGTGAATACATGGTTATGAGTTCAAGCCTTATAGCATCCACAATATTGCACTCCTGGATAAGGTGTCTCAGGCTGCTTGTCTGGAAACAGGTTTCAATCCCTCTTTGTGGTTGAAGGGTATCCGTAAGTAAAAATAATTGTTTCAATAATATGCAAATATACAAATTAAAAAAAAAAATCCTGTCTATGTCAGCAGAAGTAAAATGATATAAAATTGATGTAAAATGGCTGTGTTATTATGAAGTTCGCTTTGCAACCACATAGTTCCAGGTTTGATCCAACTGCACAGCACTTTGGGTAAGTGTCTTCTACCCTAGCCTAGGGTTGACCAATGCCTTGTGAGCAGAATGTTGCAGAGGGAAAGTGTGTATGTGTGTGCATGCATGCATATGTGTGTGTGTGTGTGTGTGTGTTTATAGGTGCAAAGACTCTGAAGAAACCCCTAGTTGCATGTCACATTGACTATCACCAGTGGTCTATTGTAGCCTATGATCACCATTTGCCAGTCTGTCTCCTCCTTTAAGAATGCTCACAGGGCTGGTCTTGAGGACAAAAGGAGATGGAGGAAGAACCATGCTACATCAGCACCAAACCCAGAACTCAGCCGTGTCTGCCGGTCCCATATTAACCTCCTCAGCCACCAGTGAGCATGCAATAGACATGGTCAGCCCACTTCCAGAATCTTTGTTCATGAAGTCAAGCCATTATGATGATGATGATGATGATGATGATGATGATGAAGATGATTGTATATAAATCATTCATATTTCTTTCACCACTGCAATCTTGACAAATCAGTGCAATGCTAACATGATCTTTTGTTTATTTACTTGCTATTATTTGAATTTATACACTATACTTTGTTCTGAAGTGATGCCTGTTATAGCCTAACAATTCATATAACACAACTAGTGAAGTGGTTATTCATTTACTAATTAGATGTTTTATTTAGCTACTTCAAATGATATTTTGTAATTTAATAGTGATTATAAGCAGTGTTTGTTTGCTTACTATTTCAAACTGTTTACTGTTCATACGGTATTTTACCATTTTAAACTGAAGTTTTTATGTAACACTAAGAATAAAAGAAGAACAGCCATGTCAGATAAGAGAAAATTAGTGAATTCAAATGCTGAAGTCATCAAGAAATCACACCAAGCCATAACTTTAGAAGATAATATGGAAGTCATTTGCCGAATGGAAGATGCTGAGAGCCAGCCTAGTGTTGTAGGGCTATGAGTTTGCCTCCATCAACTATAACAACGATCATGAAGAATGTAGAAAAAATAAAAAGTTCAATGCAGCAAGCTAGTATGTATGCTGCAAATGATTTATTCTCGTGGTAAATTAGTGGAACAAATGGAGGAAGTTATTAACTTTGTAGTCAAGCTATCAAGCAAAGTCTATTTTTGATGAACTGAAGGAGAAAGAGAGTGGAGATGAAACATTTGCATGTAGTAAGAGCTGGATTGCTGGTTATAAGGGGCACACTAAGTGTCATAGTGTTAAGATAACTGGTGAGGCAACAAGTATAGATATCGAAGCAGTTAAACCCATTCCAAGTCACTGTACAAAGCAAAATTCCAAGCCATTGAACAGAGTGGTGAATGTTCTGAAGATCTTATTTTCAATGTAGATGACACAGGGTTATATTGGAAGAGAATGCCTTTAAGGACCTTTATTGCCATTAAAGAAAAGTTTGCACCAGGATTTAAAGCTGCCAAGGATAAACCAACATTCCTTCTCGGTGGTGATGTTTCAGGAACTCTGAAATTGAAGCCGATGTTGGTCTACCACTCAGAAACACTATGCATTGAAAGGGTTAAATAAGTTACAATTGCCTGTCTACTGGAAGTTGAATAAAAAGGACTGGTACACAAATCATGTTTTCACTGCTGTGTACAACTTTTACACTCAGAATGTTTTCCCACCCAAAGTTATTCTTCTATTAGACAACACTACTGGGCATTCTTTAAAGCTTAATGAAGTTTGAATGAAATTTAAAGTAAAAGTAGCTTACATGGCTTCAAACACAACTTCTGTTCTGCAGTCGATGGACCAGAGCATAATAGCAACTTTCAAGGTGTACTACCTGCAGGAATCTTTTTTAAAAATAGTCAATGTGTCAGACACAAATCCTGATATGACTGTAAAACTTATTTGGTCATTTAACATAGATGCCATCCATTTCATTGATATCACCTGGAGAAATATGATTACAAACTATTTAAATACAGTTTGGAATGAAGTTCTATCTGAATCAAGAACAATTTTTAAGGATTTTGGCCGGTGGAGGAGAGTATTGCAGTCATACAACAGGTTTCAAATTTGGAAGAAGAGGCTGGTTTGGATGCAATTACAGAAGATGACATCTTGGAATTGATTGTTGATAGGAAAGGAGAAGAAAAAAGTATTTTTACTGAAGAATTAGCAGATCAATCAGAACACCTGGATGCACAAAGAGAGGAGGAGTAGAATGAAGATGAACCAGAGTGGTGTGTTGTGAAGATAATAAAAACTGATGCCGTTAAACAATTTCTTGCTAAACTCTTTGATTGAAGAGTATTGTGAAATGAACTATGACTGGAAGTGAAGTGACTTTGTAAAGAGGTATTTCAATAAAGCCATTGCAACTTATGAAATTCTTAAGGAGAGGAAAAGAAAGGTACGGCAAACATCTCCGTGTTCATATTTTAGGTGCATATTTTATGTGCACAACCCTCAGTTTAGCCCATCATTGATGAATAATCTTCAACCAGGGCCATCATCAAAGAATTAAAGTTGCCTCCAGTACCACTGTTGAATAGGATTAACACAGTGACACTATAAAAATTGCATCATTGACTTCAGCTCCAAATCACTTGGTGAGTACACAATTTATTTACAGTAATTTTATTAAGTTATTTATTTTATATATTAAACTAACCAACTAATATTATACTTATTAGTAAAAACTGATGTTAACATACTTTTATTGGAAAAATATATAAATTTCTAGATGCCTGGAACACAACCCCATTCACTCCATAATATAATGGATTTTGTGTCAATTTTGTTTATGCCGTCCCCTCTAAGCATGCATCCCCGACGTAAAATCAGGGCAGCCTGTGTGTGTGTGTGTATGAATAGGTGTATGTGTGGATATACTTGTACTCATATAATGGGTGTTTGTGTGTCTCTTTAGTACATGTGTGTATGTGTTTGATTACTCTTTATGCACATGTGTGTGTGTATGCCATATGTACATGTGACTGTGTACATGTGTTCATTCCAGGAAACTCAAATAAAGAATCTTTTAAATGTTTTACAAATCTTCACAGTACCACTAATAAATTGGATTTGGATGATGCGGGTAAGTTTGCTTTATTCTTTCTTGGAAAAACCCAGCATTTCAAGGTTTTTATACAAATCTGTTGTTACATAGCCCAGTGCACCTGTGATAATATGTACAAATGAAAATGTGTGTGTGTGTGTGAGTGAGTGAGTGAGTGTGTGTGTGTATATATATATCTTCTCAGATGTATATCGGCAAAAAAATCTGAACATTGGCAAGAAAACTTATAAGCCAATTTTTCCGAACAAGAATACTCTGTGGTGTGTTCCACTTGAGTTGTACAGATTCTCCTTTGTCGCTCATCCATCGTAAACACAATGAACCAGTAATTGGGCCATTGGAAACCTGTAACTAACAATGCTATTGTTTACAAAATGTGATAAACAATAAAATAAATAAAACAAAGATAAATAATAATAAATGAAATTCGAAGATGGATTCTGAAATTTAGATATTTGCATGTCTTGAAGGAATGTACAGTTTATGAGGGAGTTATCTTTCTTAGCAACAAACTTTGTCCATAAGGTGCTTTTAGTACAGTCCACTCTCTTGTAAAGATTCAGACCAGGTCTCCATGAGTTATGGTTTCTTCCTCTCTTTCTCTTGCCATTCTTGGAGGCCTTGCAAAAGGGCAAGGGTGCTGCTGTTCCTCCTGTGACTTACCCATAAAAAATTGTTTTTAAACTAAATAATTTTTGGTATTTTTCTTTTTTTGATATGTTAATATAAAATTAATTTAATTAATTATATTTTTAAGACAGAAGTGTAATTTTTTTTTAAATATTAAGAATGTAAACACAAAGAAATTAACCATTAAGAAAAGTCATTGCAGTTTTATGGCCTTTCCACTCTCTGACTAGATAATGGCCTTTCCACTCTCTGATATTAATATTAACTGTTTCTAACATAGGCACAAGGCCAACAACCCCAGTACTTGACTGGTACTTTATTTTATCAACGGCGGAAGGATGAAAGGCAAAGTTGACCGTGGCGGGATTTGAACTGAGAGCGTGGTGAACCAGAACTGTCCAATGCGCTAATGACTCTGGCCAATTCGCCAACAATAATAACAACAATATTAATAATAATAAAAATTAGAAGAAATTAAAATCTTACTTTGACTTGTTTGAGGATAGATGGTTTTTCTATATAAATTGCAGCCCACTTCTCCATGTCCCAGCCAAGAGAATGCAAGATGGTTTCTATAAGCAACATGTCCGAAATAGAATCACCCACTGTCTGTAAGTTAACAACATTTGTTTAACAATAATAATAATGACTTCTTTTATTTGCCACAGGGACAACAGATGAAGGTGATAATTATAAAGACAGATATAAAGGGTGGGGGTTTACACAAAAATCGAATGAGGAAAAAAATGAGATAAAAAGTATACATGGTATACAAATAATAAATGGTGATACAGGTGGACCTCCATCTACAGCCAATAAAGGAACCCCACAGATCCCAGATCATCCAGACCACCAAAGGCAAGCGTGCTCTCCCAACTGTCATTTCTTCAACCTACAGGCACATGCTTAGAGCAGTCCAATCCATTCTTGCCATTTTTGCCACTCTCACCCACTTTTCAACAAACTCACTGAAGGATAGCACCTCCCTCACCTTCCTTTCCAAGTGAAATTTGAAAAAGTCGATGAGGGCTCAACCGAAGAGGAAAGTATCTGTCTTCAGTTCTTTCAGACTTGCCACCTCACAACCTCTTTTGCCATAGCCCCCAGACAGAGGAAAACTGCCTGCCCTATGTGTTTAAAGGAGGGAAGCAGAGCGATCTTCATGATGGACTCAGCCAATAACCGGATCTGTCCTACATGCAGGAACAGCTGTTCAACACAACTCCACAAGTCAGCAATGCCTGGACACTGAACAAGTTTGTGCGGAATGATTTCGTTGCTCTGCACACATCTCGGACAGGTCCGTCTGATGGTACTTTCATGCCTGTAGAGGTTATCTTGGACTGGTAGTACCCCTCGTTAGCACTAGGATTTCTGGAAGTCATCCATAGTGGTCCCTGGCCTGAAAGTCCTCCGGAACAGACTAGCCAGTTTGTTCTTGAGAGTTTCCCTGAAAACATTATCACTCTTCCTTGCCACTAGGCCTCTATAGATTGCTAAAGTAGAACTTCCACTTATCCCATTACCTGAGTGGTAGAGAGCAGTGAGCACTTGACAACATTCCAAATGATAGGAACCCAGTCTCAGTCTCTGCTTGACCCAGGACTGCAACTCCATCAAAGAGGCAAGCTGCAGAAAAACGTGCCTCACAAATGGCAACTGCACCTGCTCACTGACCAGGAATCTCTGCAGGTGGCACAGCTTTAGTGTGTTTGCATATCAGCAGCCATGGCATGCCAAGCCCACTGTGCAGAGGGTGTTGGCAGCAGATGGACCACCTAACCAGTGGAACGTGTCCCTTCCACAAGAAACCAAATCTGGTCAGGCAGAAACTAGGGCAAGGCACGATGGTCCAGTGGAAGATTATAACGAGGCAACGTAGGCATTTGCCACCTCCACCTGAACTTTCAGGGATAGCTTCCTCTCGGCCCATTTCTGGATAAGACTGGCCACTCTGCTTGTAACCTCGTCCAAGTTCCAGTCCACCTGAAGGTCCAGACCAAACCAGACCCCGAGTAGTTTAACCAGTCCATCTGTCCAACACTCCATGACACTGTCTGATGGCATGGACTTACCTCTCCAGGTGCCGAGCTGCAAGCCCACCAACTTGTCTAGATGGATCTTTGCTCCTGCCACTGCTTCATATTCCTTCAGAATGGTGTCGACCATCTCCACTTCCATGGTGTCCAAAAACATCATGCTGACATTGTCGGCATACGCCGACACAGCTCTCCCATGTCCCAGTTCAAAAAGGATGCCCCTCAATAGCTTCTGCAGCAGTGGCTCGAGAGCCAACACATACAGAAGAGGTGAGAAGAGACACCCTTGATGGACCAAGCACACGATGTGAAACAGTTCCAAGAGGTGGCCGCTGACCAAACTGCCTACATCAAGCAGCAACCTCTTTGATGTACCTTAGCCAAAATCTTTAACTCTGCATTCAGCAGAGTTATGGACTGAAAATTATCTATAATGCCCACTTTGTTGGCATCTTTTCTCAGCTCTGCTACCACACCCCAGCTCACAGAACTGGGAATTCTCCCATTCTGCTGCCTGTTGAAGTAGACGTCTACCATGAGGTTGCCAAACAAGTCTGGCATATATCTGTAAAGCTGATAGGGCAGACCATCCAAACCAGGCGATTTGCTCCTGGCGCAGTCACTCATTGCCTCCCACATTTCAGCTGCTGTTATCGGCCTTTCACAACACCTTGCCTCTTCCACCGTGAGTTGCGGCAGGCCGTCGAGGTAAGCACTAAAGTCCACTACCGTCTCTGGCCCATCATCGCTCATCCTGAACAGTTGAGCAAAGTGCTACTAGAAAGCCGCACACATCTGCTTAGAACCGAATAACTTCTAAACAACTGAAGAAATCTGGTTGTCCTGCCCTGGTCGTAGCACAGATAGCCACTAGTCTGAAGGCACTGCCTTCGCTGTCGTTCACATCCAGGACCGCTGATTTACTGTCCGGGTCCAGGAAGATTGCCTGTACCTTGAGATCCAGGGATTTCTGTAACAACACTGCTACCCTGCCAATCGATCCTGACAGACTGCAATATGAGTACACCTCGTAGTCATCGAAAATGAATGCGAGTTCACACTCTCCAGCAATCCTGGTTTCGCTAAGGGCTACCACATCTATGCCTGAAGTTGTTGAGCAAGTGACTTGCTTCCAAGCCAACACCAGCCCACATACATTTACACATCCCATTCTAAGCATAGCCTGTCAAAGAAAAGAAGAAGAAAAAAACAAGGAGAGTTAGTCGTCGAGAAGGCCGGGTGATCTGGTCTTCTCGTTGGTTGAGGGGTGTTCATAAAAGGCTTCTATAAGGCATTTTTATTGGGCCTTTTATGAAAGGGTCTAATGTTTGAGGGGTATTTAGTTTCTAAATTCATGTATGTTTTAGTGTCTGTCTGTATAAGTAGTCTGTCTTCAGGTGTTTTCTGCAGGAGTTTGTCAAAACCCTTTCCTTTTGTGAAAATGTTGTTGTTGTTAATCAAATTGCTGTTGCTCTTTTGAACTACAGTGAAGTTGATAACAGGGGTTTGGTGTGAGTGTATGACTGTTGGTTTTGTATTGGTGGTGTTGTTGTTGTTTCTGTATTTGTTTTCGTTTCCACTCTTTCTTTTGTGTTTGTGTTGTAGTTGTGTTGGCGATTTTTGTTTATGTTGTTGTGGTGGTGGTGATGGTGATGGTGTTAGTGTAGGTATGTGGTTGGTTAAAGAAACCTCTGCTGCCCCATGGAACATCCTGGCTTTCATCTTGGGCAGGGGCTATTTTCTAGTATTTTTCTTTTCTTCCAAGCAAAGACCTCTTGAGGTGGGTTTTTCACCTCAGCTTCATTCGAATTTGAATGATGCTACTTTCATCATCATCAACATCTAGGATGGCAGCTATCAGCCACCAGATATTCATGTTGTTAGTTGTTAAATTGTTGTTGTCTGTCTCCATGGTGGAAGCTGTGAGAGAGGTTGTAGTTGTGGTGGTGTTGCTTGGTGCTGGCAGAGTTAGTCGACTCTTACCTGCACCATTGTCAGTGCTGGCCTTCGAAAGTGGCAAAATTGGAAATTCCTTGTCGAAATTCATGTAGAAACTTCTGATGCTGTCATTAGTTTTGTTATTATTACTGCTCTTCCCAGTGTTGTTGCTGTTGTTAATGTTGTTTTTGTTACAGTTACTGTTGTTGTTTTCTGTATGTGATGAATATGTAGTTGATATGTTATTAAAGAAACCGGTGTCTTTCGTCACTGTGGAAATAGCGACACAGAGATTTAGCTCCATTGCTTTCTCTCTTCTCTTTATGTTCACTCCCCCCACTTTCTCTTTCTTGCCTTTCGCTCCCTCAAAGATAATTATTGATTTGTTTGACACCATGGTGCTTTTTCCATAAAAATTAGTGTTGTGGTTTTAAAAATGCTCGACACACTCAGTGGGGTGTTGTCTCAATAGAGACAACCACACCTAGATGTTGTTGGTCAGTTTCTCTACACAAATATCAAATTTAAACAAGTGAAATCAAATCCCATTCAGGCAAAAAACAATTTCTGTGAAAACTTAAGGAGCTCAAGATCCATGTGGCTTCGTCATCCGAACAACAACAACAGCAGCAGAGAAACATTTTAATGTTTAGACAAGTAATATCAATTGGCATGCTAATGTGGTTTCAAAACTAGATATATATATAATTTATACACAGAGAAATGTTTATGACAAATAGGAAAAATGTTCTTTACACAGATGTGCCAAATAATGGTATTCATATAGGTCAGATTTCAAAAAAACAGAAAAGTTTGGGAATTTCAAAGTGTTGATATCTCCTTACTTGCACTATGCTGTCTCTTTGGTAAAGACACCCTGCTCTCAATTAACAGCTGACAAAGTCAATAGAATTTTGAACTACCAACTGAAGAGTTACCAGTTTATATCCTATCACCAACACAGCACTGCATCCATAGCCAACTTTTACTGACTAAGTCTACTTAGCAGTAAATAACTGTTACAGGTAGGTGCAATGAACTATTCCTACATGTAATAATTATTTACAGCTTGTAGTCCACTTCGCACCTGGAGAAACTAAGAGGACTATGATACTCAGTATCAAACTAGCATCTCCATTTCTCATTCTGTCTTTGAATATGAGACCCAGTTGTGTGATAGCCAATTTACAATTTGTACCAGGTTAAGTACACCACAATCATCCACCACCATCTTATTTGATACCATGAAGTTCACCATAGGTATAGTATAATTGATACGTGTTACACTAACTTGCTATGGTGAGTTCAAAATTTTCCCATATGTATAACTTGGAACGGGATAGGATCAGACAGGTTTGTTTTCCCTAAATGCATAATGTAAAGATGAATATATTCAGTGAGTCCAAGACAACCCATATGGTTATGGGTCATCCATTTCAAGTTATAATCAGAAAAAAAGCAATTATATACTTTTATATTACTGCAGCAAACAGCAAATAATTTCAAAAAAATTCAAGAAAAATCAAATGAAAACACACATGCATATTTTAAATAATCTGCCATAATTTTGTTTCAATGAAATGAAGCTGAATTCAAAATGTGAGTATCATATTATACCTGGTTTATCAAATCAGTAAGGAAACACAGTCTCTGAGCAGCACATCGCTTTTCATCAGACAAACTAGAATGAATAAATACATAAATAAATAATATCAGGTTCTTCTAAGTAACTGGTCATTCAAGGGTGGTGAGTCAGCAGAAATATTACAGTGATAAACAAATACCTTCCAGTATTTAATTTTAGTTCTGATTTCAAATTCTTGTAAGAGTTGACTTTGTTATTCTTCATTCCATGCTGACCTTGGAGTGATAAATATAGTAATATAATCTACAGTCAATTAAATTGACTACAAAAATGTATCAATCCTGAACACATCACGTCTCTGATCCTCACATTGCAGAACATGAGCAAATCTCTTCTTTTCTACTTCAGACTTTGCTAGATATACCTGGCATCTAGCTTCTCTTCTGGCAACAAGGTATAGTTCTTTGCTCCCATCCTCCTTCCAGTTTCTCCAGGCCTGTCTCTTAGCCTTTATGGCTCTGTCTACATTACTATTCCACCACCAAGTCGTCTTTCGTCTAGCTGGGACCTTGGACCAGCCACAAATTTGGTCTGTGGCCCTCAGCAAGTTGTTCCGTAGGAACAGCCAGTTGTCCTCTAAGCTGTGTTTCTCCAAATCTTATTATTTGAGTCTTTCGGCAAGTATGGGAGACAAACCTGAACATGTTTCATTTATATTATGACCTGATGTCATAAATGAAATATGAAGTTCACCATACTTGACAAAGTAGTGATAAGAGAACCACTAAGCAAATGTACAATAACAAACACTTGTAGGTGTAGAAAAGTAGAAATATTCAGAGAATAACTTACTCTTAGACGCTATCTGCATGAAAGTCTTGGGTCGATCTATGCCTTGCAAGTGAAATTGGTAGACAGAAACTGTGTGGAAGTCCATCAGATGGACTGTACCCAAGTCCATGCAGAGGGGTGAGCATGCGGGCCAGTTGGCACTAGCCTACGATTCTGATGGGGGGGCCTACTCCCTTTGTCAGAGGCAAAGGGGGAATCCTTTGGTAAAGAATTACCCTTTTATAAATTGTTCTAGTTCTTTTATTCTGTTCTCTAACTTGTACACTACGTATAGATGTATATACCCGCAACCCATTCATAAATCATATGTATTTAGCACTGATAACTAAAATACTTGATGAATAGTTTGAAATGGGGCCTACATTTTACATCTTGCCTGGAACTATTACCAGTTTTGCACAGGCCTGACTGTTCCTGTAATTCAAAGGGGCAGCCTTGTCACACACACACACACTGTGTTACAGTGATTTTGTCTGAAGATTACATTACGGGTACATGTATCTGTGGAATACTTAGCCACTTACACTATAATTCAATGAGTAGGCAGTTCCATTGATCAAACAACTGGAATGCTTATCGTGGAAACCAACAAAGATCCACTTACGTAGGTATGTATATGATTACTTTTGGGTGTGTATATTCTTTATCTTGAATCTTTTAACAAGGTATTTGTTGTTATTGTTGATGATGGTGGTGGTGATGATAATATCTATGACAGTAGTGGTGGTGGTGATGATCCCCAAAGTCAACCCTGACATCAAACAGACCTATGATCAAAGGCATTCCAGGCCGGATCTCTCTGTCTTTTTAGGGGTGTGTAGGTCTACATTATCTAATTTGTCCTTTCCTTATTTAAGATGGTAGGGTGTGGCTTGAGGGAGATTTGGCTGCTATTTCTATCAGATTGAGTGACCTTGTAGGGCAAAGGTCAGGGATATTCTTTTTAGGTATTACCTAAAAATCTATTCAAGTAAAATTAAATTACCCCCAGACCTCAAAGTGAACAAAACATGTCAATTGTTCTTAAAACTGTTTCATATGGTATATAAAAATTTATATTAAAAAAATATTTATTGGATCAATTAATATCAAGAATCAAAAAAAAAGTCAAACATGCTGACATAAAAATAGCACCCAAAACAAAATCAATAAAAGTGA
>JAOPJV010038961.1:0-10993 GCA_027122495.1 Muusoctopus longibrachus
CTCCGACGGCCGATTTGTTGTGTAGTTCTATAGCAGCGTGTAAGAATCATCAGGTAGTTGTCTCGATTGACAACTGTCATCATCATCATCATCATCATCATCGTTGTCGTCATCATCGTTTTTTATGTCAGCTTTTCCATGCTGGCATGGGTTGGACGGGACTTTTTTGAGGTAGCATTCTACAGCCAGATACACTTCTTGATGCCAACCTTTACTTATCTTTAAGTATGGGACTTATTCCATTGATCTTCATCCGTCGAACCACTAAGCTGCAAAACCTATTGATTATATGGGGCATAAACAAATGACAACAGTTGCTTAAGCAATGTCAACAAGAAAACAACATGGAGACAAGCGCATACACACACACATATGTATACGGCGGGCTTTCTCACAGTTTCCAACTACAAAATTCACTCACAAGGCATTAATCAGCTCGAAGCTATAGTAGAAAATACTTACCCAAGGTGCCATGCAGCAGGACCGAACCTAAAACCACATGGTTGTGAAGCGAACTTCTTAATCACACACCCATATATATATATGTTTCATCTGTGTGAGAGAGAGTAGAATTTCAAAATAGTATTTATTGTTCCAAACATGTGTATGTGTATATATGTACCTGTGAATTGTTGTTGTTGTTTAGCCCCAGGTTAGCCATGGTGAAACAGACTTATGATCAAAGGCATTCTCGCCATGACCATCTCATCTTTTCAGACATAGTTTATCTCAGACTACATTATCTAATATGTCCTTCCATTTTTTTAAAGATGTCAGATTCTGATTTAAGAGCAATTCGGCTTTTATTTAGCCGCATATTGGCTCTGATTCAGCCAGCCTATAACCAATGGTGTTCTAGCCATGATTATGCCATTTTATTTTCAGGCGTAGTGTATCTAGGACTACATTATCCAGTGTATCTCTCTTTGTTTAAGAGGGTAAGGTGTGATTATAATGGTATTATACACAAACATTTTAAGGCCATTTTCTCTGCTAACACATGTCTTAGCCTTGCGGGGATGACAGTCTTCTCACACTCATCATGGTTCTCTTTTAGAGGTAGTGTTTTATGGCCAGATGCTCTTCCTGTTGACAACTCTTTTGGTCACCTCTTACAGCATGCAGGGATACGGTGTTCTTATTCTAAAACCAGGATACACAATATAATGGTATCATAATAAGCTTACCCATTATAATAAATTTGAACATTGACAAGCCAATGAGGGAGCCTCTATGTGGTTGCTCGACCTGCTAGAAGTAGCAGCCAAATCTTCGTCAAATCACACTCCACTCTTTAAAAAAAATAGGATATATTGAATAATGTAGTCATAGATACACTTTGTCTAAAAATATTATGTGATGATCATGTCTGGAAGACTGATAACCATAGGTCTGCTTGATTAGGACTGACCTAGGGCTAAATAACAACAACAACGACAACTTGAACATGTTTTATAAAATATATACCATTTGGTTAAATGGCTGTATACTATATGTATTGAAGATGTATAAATTAGTATATGTATATCATCATTATCATCACTTTAAGCTTGTTTTCCATGTGTGTTTGTATATAAGTTCCTACCCCCACCTTCTGCCACTTTCCCCTGCTCCTGTATTATCACCCACATTTCCTCATGCTCCACAATACTTTAACCTGTCATCATAACTGTAACTCTATGTGAAGTTGTTTGATATATTGTACCTATCTATCTTCCTGTTCACCTCGCCTCCTCCTCTCAAAATTTTAACCTGTTACTTTAACTCTAACTCCTTTTGTGATTGTATGAGGTACGTATCTATCTACCTCCCTGTCCAACTTTCTTATCCTACTCCTTAGTTCACCTCACATCTTTGTCTTCTCCCTCTCTCACACCATCCTCTTCTTTGGCAATCCCTCTCCCCACTAAATCAATCTCTCAACTTCAGTTTTAACCTTAATTTCTTCACTCTCAGGTGAAAGGTGAAGGTAACAAAACGTTATATCCTAAACCGTTATGGCAAATAAAATTTACCAATCTTCCAAACTTTATATCAACTATTTTTCCTGATGCAGACCATCACCAGTTTCCTAGGATTCCAGATTTCACCCTATTTTAATATTATATTAATGAAGAGTTATTTTAATGAATCAATATTTTATTGCCAAATTCAGAATCTTTTATACAGGAACCACACTTAAAAATTTTGTAGCTAAGCAAACCAATTATTAAAATGTTGGCATTTCACTACTGTATGTATGTATGCATGTGAGCATGAATGTACATGTGTGCAATCATTTCAAGTTTTTGATGTTATATTCAGGTATACGAATCTATATATATGTATATTAAAGTGAAACAGAGCATACTGAACATCATGGTTTGTTAAACTTTAGTATTTCTTTTTTCTTCTTTCTTTTAACTATCCATTTTGCATACAGAAGCGGGTTAGCTGAATGGATAAGCAATCAGATTGCCTATCCATAAATTTGGATATCTTCTTGATAAGAATTGCTATTAATGATAATGACTTTGCTTTGCATTACAGGTGTAATTTCAATTTATTAAACATTATTTTTGGCTCACTGCATATAGTATGTTAGCCCACACTTAACTATATGTTCTTCATGCAGAAGGCACCACTGGAATGTTTTCCAGTGTTATACCTACCCAAAGGTTGTGAGTTCAAATCTGTTGTAGGCATTTCAGAGTGTTTCTGGACAGAATGTTTTATCCTATATTGCCTCAGTTCACCTATCTCTTGGGTTATAGGTACCAGATACATCTGGGGACGTTTGTTACTCGTGACAGAATCATGACTTATACAGAGGAAGAGTTATCTCTTACTGCTTCATGCCATGAAGCTAAAGCTAAACACTGGTCTTCAGAAGCCCTTTGCATTGAAGATATTTACAGTCTCACATTTATTTTCAATGCTAATCATGAGAAAGATGATTTCTTTATTTGATCAACTGTATATTATATTTACAACTGGGTATCATTCACATTTATATCAACTCCACTGTGAAGTAGGAGTGGAATTTGGTTTTGGACAGTTAAGCAAACTAGAGCCACTAAAGATATGTACCTTGGCGAGAAACACAACACAATAGTTGTAATAAGATTTGAACTAATGATCACATGATCAGTATTTCAGCACATTAACTTCACATCACTTGTTTCTTTAGAGAAAATCAATTTGGCTAATAAGGTGCTCAAACCCAATATTAAGAGTTTCCAGCTTTATTAACTGAGCTAGCTGTATAGGAATGTGTGTGTGTGTGTCTATGTGTGTGTATGTATGTGTGTGTATGTATGTGTTTGATAATTACAACTTCAAACCTACAAATAAAGTTTCATTTAACCATATTCACAATGTGGTGAAAGCAATTGCCAATGAGTGGGAGGTAATTAGCTCTTGTGCTGGTGGCTGTGTTTGTGTATGAGAATATATATATGTATACATATATGTGTGTATATACATGTGTGTAAATATGCATGCATATGATTGTATGGGTGAATGTATGTATGGACATTTGTGTGTGTGTTTGCAGGAATGTATATGTACTTGTTTCATTATATTCAGTTTATATTTTCCATGGAATGCTAAAACTGTTTACCTTTTTTCTTTTATTTAGATATATACCAGTGTATTTATGTGTATACCAGTGGTATACTTTGGCTACTGAAACACGCAGTGCTAAAAATCACATAAAGGTAAAACTGCATGTTATTTTATAAATTAATTTTCAGATATATAAATGTCAGTATACTGTTTATATATTAATTAATTAATTATTTATACATTACACTACATAATATATGATAAAATATATATTTTCTGCATGTAACCATACTTAATCTTGCTGTAAAGATTGTTTTGGGTTAAAACTCTATTTAATGAGAACATGGGATCAGTAACAGGAGTTATCACAATTCAATTTTGATTCTCCTTAGAATCTCTTACAGTTATTAACTCTCTCTCTCTCTCTCTCTCTCTCTCTCTCTCTCTCTCTCTTTCTACTTTTTTGACACACAGCTCTCTCTCTGACTATATCTCTATATTTATCATTCTGTCCACGAGACCTTGTTTGATACCACTGTTGGCAAAGGGTCTCTCTCTCTCTCTCTCTCTCTCTCTCTCTCTCTCTCTCTCTCATTGAATCCCTGTCTGCTTTCAGTTGTTTTTGATACTGCTGATGTTGTCGTTTGTACCTGGGTAATCATATGCCTAATGCTGCATTGTCCAATATAGTCCTGGTGCCTCTGGTGGGTTGGGCAACAATGTAGAGGGCCTCTTTTGGGGGAGGGGGTAGGCACATCGCACCACCCGGTTTACTACGCCTTCCTGGTCCATGGGTGTCTTTAGCAGAGTTTGATTTTTTACAAGTATTCAAACCAGGCTCGGGTCAAGGGCAGGCCTGGATTAGCCGTTAAACAATATAAGCACAAACTTAGGACACCATGGGAAAAGGGCACCACAAAGTTTTTTCCAGTGTTGGATTTACCATGGTGAAAATTGTAAATTATTTTTTTTATTTTTAATTAATAAAAAAGTGTTGAAAATTTGCATATTTTTCTTGTTGCCCTACTTATATATGTGAATAATTTGCTTATATTGCTTACTGCTATTCAGTGTTAAATATATAAAATTAAACAAACACATGTTATATTTGATATTTTTGTGGTGTCTAGCCTGTATGATGGGATGGAAGAAAACTGAATTTTTAATCTATTACTTCACATTCAGCAGTTGTGTGTTTTAATATCTTGTCAGTTAGATAATGGAAGCGTTGTGATGGGTACCATTGTTGGGCTGTGTTTAGGGCATCAGTTGGCCTTAATCTGGCCCTTGGCAGGGGTTACTGTTATTGTAATCTCACAGCACACTAACACCTTCCACATTTCCCTAAATCTCTCTTCCATAAAATACCAATAAACCTGCTCGACAATTCTCCCTCCTCTTCTTTAATATCCATGGACTTCAATCCAACCTAACCGCCACACATCACCTCTTCCTAATACAGTAACTGCTCATCCTATGCCTCTCCAAGACACAGACCTCTCACCCCATATGTATAGTCCATATCTACTGTCCAGACTACGCTCTATACTCAAACTTCTCTCTCAAATGTATTGTCTGCATATATTTAAGTTCTACCCACCTGACCAATTACCTCTCTTACATGGATATCAGCAACGAGGACTTCCAATGACTCTGACTCACAATCATCCTCACTCCTCTAAATACATCTGCTTCCTCTACAACTATACTATTTTCATGGATGCCTTTAGCAGAGTTCACTCTGGTACAAGCATTCAGATCAGGTTCCTGGGAGGGGGTTATTATGTTTCACAGTGCACCGACACTCTCTACACTTCATTAGATGCCAAAAAATAACACTAAACCTACAGGACAATTCTCTCTCTAATATCCTCTATACCCGACTCATCATTTTTTACTAACTCTCAAACTGCACATCCTATTCTTCTCCAAGACACAAATGTTTCATTCCTTATCTATAGTCCATCTTTACTATCCAGGCTACATGCTATAATCAAACTTCACTTCGAAAGGTGGTGTCTGCACATATGTAGATTCTACTCTCTCTGCCACTTACTTCTCTCACCTGGATATCAGCAACAAGGACTTCTTGTAACTCTGGCTCAAAGTCCCCCCCCCCCACATTACTTCTCTAAATACATCTGTTTCCTCTACCACTCTCCAAACTTCTCCAGTCCCCAACAACTCTTCGACCATATATCTTCCTTACTGAGGATATATCTCACCCCACCCCTCTCCGAAGTCATTGCTCTTGATGCCACTGGTATAGAAACTGAATCTTTCATAATCCTCAACTCTCTACGTCAATTAGTTTCATCTCCTACACACATAACTGATCGCTATACAAACATTTATTTCTCACTTCTAAACCCAGCCTCTACCAAACCCTCACTGTCTTTGCACCTATCAGGTCATCCGACCACTGCCTTTGCCTCCCATCTCCCAGAATCTATAGCACTTCAAGAGCTCCGCCAGTTCTTTGCTAACTGTACTTAGCAGCACATGTACTTCACCCCTGAGCTATCAGCAACAGCTTGGTGGGAAACTGAAACCATCCTCTTAGGCACATCCCTTCACATCCTACATGCAACCAAAACTCATAGCCCCAAATCCAGCAAGTGGTTCACTCATAGCTGCACTGCAGCTGCTCAGGCAAAGAACATGCCCTGTAATGCTTGGAGAAAATCACCCACCCTAGAAACTGGATGGCTTTTACTCAGCACTACAGTTCCTGCAAGACCATCATCTGAATCAAGACAATCCTTTTGGTCCACTGTGTAAAGGATTTCTACCAACTTCATACAATCCTCCTTCCCTCCACTTTCCAACCATAATGGCTTTGTAAGCAGTACTCACATGGAGAAGGCCTCCACATTTGCTGCCTGCTTTGCATCCAATTTGACACTGTACACATTAGGTAAATCTCCTCCAAAACTATCCCTTTCTGCTCCACCAGGTTCACCATCATGTACACATACACACCAAGTGTGAAAGTACCTCTGGTAACTTAAGATCAACAAGGCCACTAACCCTGACATTGTCCCTTCTATTACTCTCAAACAATGCACACCCGAGCTAGCCCCTATCCTCCCCTACCTTTTCAATCTCACTCTCTCTACAGGATTATATCCCAGTCTTTAGAAACACACTACAGTGTGCCCCATTCCCAAGAAGGGCAACCACTCTGACTCTGCCAACTAGCGTTCTATCACACTCACTTCCAACATCTCAAAGGTGATGGAGACAGCCATTAACAACAACCCTCTCCAACACCTTGAATCCCTCTCCCTCCTTAATGGCTACTAGTATGGCTTTCATAAAGCCAGATCTACTGGAGACCTACTTAACAATGAGCCCTCGCCCTTGAGAAATTTGGTGAAAACAATGTTATTACACTTGACATCAGCATAGCATTCAACTGTCTGCCTATGGGTTCGATCCATCTGTCATCTCTTGGATTGGTGGCTTCCAGTCATATCGCATCATCATGGCATATGCTGATAGAACTCTCTCTAATTCATACTTGATCAACTTTGGTGTGCCTCAAGGTTTAGTTTTGTCCTCCACACTCTTCCTTCTATACATTAAAGAGTTACTTGCGGTCATCTTCAACAATGCCCACTCCTATGCAAATGATGGCTGTCAAGACTATAAGGGCTTCAATATGAGTCTGCTGGCAGAGTTCAGTACCCTTTATGCAGAGATATCTCTAAACACCACAATCAGTTACTGTATCCATGAAGGAAGTCACAGATTTGTTCATTTGATACATCTTCAGATTTCATTTCAGAGAGTCTTTATACCACTTCAGTTGTGCTCCAATAGAACAACTTTCCACCAGCAAGTCGGCCATAAAAGATTGCTTTGGGAATGTGGTCATTTTGCATCTGAGCCACATGACCACACCAGTGAAGTTTGATGTTTTATTCATAGTGCTTGCATGTCAGTGATTTTATAGCATAATAGGATTTCTGTGTTGGGTATCATCTCCTGCCACTTGATCTTACAAATTTTGCAAAGACAACAAAGACGGATGCTGTCTAGTGGTTTAATTTGCCTGTAGTACAGGGTCCATGATTTTGCACCATACAAGATTTTAGTTAATACCACTGTTTTATATGCTTGAATCTTTGTATACAGTGAAATATTTGGGTCATTCCAAAGCCGTGTTGTCAACCTGCCAAAAACAACACTTGCTTTGTCAATTCTAGAGGAGACTTCGAAACCCATATTTGGTTTACTGGACATTACACTGCCCAAGTAGGTAAAATCCTCCACCACTTTTAGCAAATTTTCATCAATAGTGATTTCTGGATTAATTGAGAAGGATCCAGGTCTGGGTTGTTGCATCACTTCAGTCTTCTTCATGCTGATTGTGAGACCTAAGTGCTTTGCAGCAGTTGAGAAGCAGTCTGATTATTTAAATATCATCAAGAGTGTGGCAACAAGGACACAGTCATCTGTAAAGAGCAGCTCATGCACAAGCATTTCTGATATCTTTGTTTTAGCATGAAGTTGCTGAAGGTTGAAAATGTTGCCATCAGTTCTGAATTGAGTCTTGCAGCCAACTGAGAAGTAGATGCTGAATAACATTAGGGCAAGGACACAGCTCTGCTTGACACCATTTGTCAGAGTGAAAGGTTCAGCCATGGTTCCATTTTCAACAACAGTTGCTTGTATGCCATTGTGGAAAGATGCAATGATAGCCACAAAACCAGGAGGACAGCCAATATTGGAGGGAACTTTCCACAGACCTTCACAATTAACAATGTCAAATGCTTTAGTAAGATCAATGAAAACCATGAAAAGATCATAGATTTGTTCTCTGGCCTTTTCCTGAAGTTGATGAAGACTGAAAACCATATCAGTTGTTCCTCATTTGGCATGAAAACCTCACTGACATTTTTTGGGGATAATTTGTTGAAAAAGGTGTTTATTGAGTCACTTCAAGAGTATCTTGGCAACAATTTTCCTGGCAATTACCAATAAAGCGATATCACTGTGATTATCATAGATCTTATGATCACCTTTTCTTTTGCAGAGGTGGACTATATTTGCATACTTGAAATCTTGCGGAACTGTATTCTCTTTGATAATATAGTTGCAATACTTTTGTAATTTGAGATGTAGCAGAGCACTGCCATGTTTGTAGATTTCAACAAGAATAGAGTCTTTTCCAGGTGCCTTCCCTGCATGGATATTTGTGATAGCTGTTTCCACTTCAGCTAGAGGGATCACTGCTGGCAACTCTTCATTTATGGGATATTGTTTCTGATTTCCAAGGACTTCTTCATTAATTGTTGAAGGCTGGTTTATAACTTTGTTAAAATGTTCAGCCCATCATTTCAACAGGTCGGATGGGTTTGTCAGAATCTTAGTTCCATCCTTGGACCTAAGATCACTCACCGCTGTATACTGTGGTCCATCATGTCTCTTTAGACCATGATAAGATTTCATATAATTTGTGTCAAAGGATTCTTGCAAATCAGCAGCTCTTTCATGTCACAATGTAAGCTTGCTTCTTTTTAGTAGATATTCTGTCTTCAAGCCATGACTTATGAAGTAGATGCAGTTCAAGTATATTGGAAATGAGCATATTGTTTGTATTAAACCAATATTGTTGCTGAATCCCAGCAGTTCTGTGACACAATGAAGTGTTGAATTTCTTATTTGGAACCAGAAGTCATCAGTAAATAGATTATTCTTATTTTGGAGTTTTTCGAGTGCTGCATTTAGTTTGGTTTGAAGTTGAAGTTTGATCTTATGATCTTTGAGTCTTTGTATATTGAGCTTGGGCTTTGGGTTTGACCTTTTGATTGGATGTCACTTTGCTGAATTTGAATTGCTCCCCAGCAGTGTATGATATGACCAAAGGAGTGAAGTATGAAAGGTACGAGTCAATTTGATTGATTTCCTATTGCATTGATGAACAATTATGAAATCAAGTTGGTACCAGTATTTACTGTGAGGATGTTGCCAGGTTGTCTTGTATTTGTTTTTCTGCTGAAACAGCGTATTTGTTGATGACAAGGTGATGTGAAGCACAGGTGGATAGAAGAAATGTATCATTTGCATTTTCCTTTCCAACACCATGATTGCCTATAATTTAACTCTGGCAAGATGAAGACTTCTATATATGAATATCAAGTCTTCTCTATATATGGAAGGCCTTTTCACTTTTGTATGTGTTAGTTTGTTCTGTGCAACTGATAAGAAATAAATATTAGATTAGCAGTAAACAGATTATGATAATACTAACTTTATGTGTGTCTTTCCATATTTTATTCTATATTTTTCCATGCAGTAAGCATTTAACATGATAAAAGCAATATTTATTGTCTGATGTGATCTTTTAGTTTCTTTTCTACAAATTGTTTTTAGATATTGACTTGAGCTGATGGATACTTTTTAATATTTAGTTTTAATAAGTAGTTATTAAAATGATAAGAAGAATGTTAGTGTTTTCCTTCATTTTAACTTATTTCTAATGATCGATTAACAATTTTGTACCCTTGTATGTGTCCATACTACAGCAAGTATAGTGTTTTTCAGTAAAATATGTAGAAAGTGTGTTATGTTATTGTGACTGTTTTAGACAGGTCTTTCATTGGAGGAAAATGTTTATCATTGTGACATACTCCTAATCACTTTCTCCAATCCTTTGTCCAAAAGCTGCATCTCTGCTCATGTTTTACTATTCAAACACTAACATTAAACAATTTTAACTGAGTATTTAATATTCCCAGTTATCCCTATCCTCCAGTCTAGGAAGCCTTGAAAATATATTGGACACTGCTTCTCTTTCGCTAAAAAAGAAATTGAGTTTACTTCATTGTGGATACTCTTCACAGTTCATCTATAATTTACCTTGTAACTCCTCTTTATACATGTTAAATATTAACAGGTATTGCATCTTGACATGACACATGGAAAGAACTGTTCCCCACCAAAAAATGTGTCTAGCTACCGTACCAATTTGAAACAATATTTCCTTTTTGTCTAGCAACCACTGTAAAGAGTACATACGTTTGCAACAACTGGATTCTTCTACAGTCAGTAGCATTTGCTTAGATGCATGCTGTGAAAACATATCTGAAACCATGTGAAACTATATGCACACATGTGTTCAAACAACAATGATACATTACCTACAAATTTCCATGTTAACCTACTGGGCAGAAATCTATTTGTGTGTATATATATCTATATTGTTTCCATCTCATAGTGCCTGTATAGATTATATAAGTTTGATACATTTCTAGTCTATAGCACTTGATACCTACTTAGTGAAACCATCTGAAATAATATGAAACTATATGTATGCATACAAAGTACAACATACTCTCTAACCTGTTAATCTACAGGGCAAGAGTTACACATGCACACACACACACACCGCACACACCACACACATCCACACACACACCATCATCATCATCATCATAGT
>JAOPJV010039896.1:0-10978 GCA_027122495.1 Muusoctopus longibrachus
CCCCCCCCCCCCCCCCCCCCACACGTGTATGAGTTTGTATAAATTTACCATATATCAGCAAAGGATGTAAACACTAGCAAAAAACTGGTGCTCTTTGTACAAGGTACACCAAGTTACAGATGCTCCCTTGTCACTCTTGCTATCAGAAATGTAAAGAACCAGTGATTGGCCCATTGGAAACTTGTAGCTAACAATGCTATTGTTCACAAATTGCAATATAAAAATAAATAGAAATAAATGAGTATGAAAGAGCTTATGTGTTGCTATGACTGTAGAAAAGGACCAGATTTTCTAAAGCATGTATGTCGTCTTTTACATTATTAACCAATGAAGGCTGATTAATAAGTACTATGTACATTTTTTCAAAAGAATTAGATCTGTAGCAACTGTTTTACTACTTTTGAATTTTGCATGCATTTAGAGTATACAGAAAAATAAAAACCAATTTGAAGACAATGGAGTTGCTAAGAACCTTAGACTCATCAGACCTAAGTAATTTATCAGGTTTTTCTTTTAAGTTTAAGAGGCAGAGAAAATGAGTGAATGACTATTTGGTTGATATGTAGGATGGAGGTCATGTATTTGTCTAATATACCAGTAAGAGATTTTGTATCCTGGGAAATCTGCTATTTCTTTCTTTTCTATCAAGTCCCCAAAGTGTTAATGAAAGGATTGGTGAGGCCACGATGTGAATGTTCCTTTCTTGACCCCTGCAATGTTGCCAATTCCAAGAGAGAGAGAGAGAGAGAGAGAGAGAGAGAGAGAGTAGAAGAGAGATGTGGTGGTGGTGGTGGTGGTGGTGATGATGATGATGATTTTATCAGTAATAAAAGTTTAAGCAATGCAGAGAATTACAGTAATAACAAGAAGGTCAAAACTATTTGGATCCACAAATATTGTGAAAGATATTTAAATTCTGGTTTCATTGCCACTAGTAGTGAGATAATCATTTATCATTATGCATTATTTGTCATACTGAATTATCAAACAAGTGCATGAAACCATCAAAATTGAAATTATATTTGGATAGCCAACATCCTGAATACTCAGAAGAATGAATTATGTTCTATTTAAAAAAAGCATGAAACATGCACTCTCTATATATCCATCCAATAAAAACTTGGTTTTGGCATCTTATGAAGTTTCAAAACTGATAACCTAATGGAGTATCTACATAGTATTAGGGAAATGTTAATACTCCCTGTACTGAAAATTGTAACATACCAAGTGTATGGAAAAAGGAACAGAGTTTCTGAGCTGCAATACTTTTATCCAACAATACAGTTAAATGCAGAATTGACAATATGGCTAAAAATATAGAAGAATCTCATGTTTCTAGGATACAGAACAGTCAGTTTTTTCATTGCAAATTGTTGGGAACACAGACATTGCAGATAATTCTAATTTAATGTGTTTTGTAAGATATATTGTTAAAGGCTCCATTCAAGATGATTCCATGTTTTGTAGTAAATCACTTCCAATAAGAACAACGGCTGAATAAATGTTTAAACTTACAAATGATTTTATCATTAAACAAAACATTGACTAGAAAAAATGTGTTGGACTGGGTTGTGATGGAGCATGGGTAATGTCAATTTGTATTCACAGACACATTTTAGTTGTGAAATGCATGCCCTTAATTTTGAACTCAATCCTTTAATAGTGTATGAACTTCATAAATTATATAAAATGTCATCCATTGAATAACAGGATCTTTACTGAGTTGTGCAAAGAATTAGGAAGTGAATATAAACATCTTTTACATTGTGACTTATGATGGTTGTGAAAAGGAAACATTTTGAAATGACCTTTTGATCAACCTCCTCCATCAGCAAGAGATGTCATATTTGACCTTGAAGATAGATTTCATGGATTTGATTGGTTAGCATGAGTGGCCTCTTTATGCAACATAATTTATGTCTTAAACAAATTAAATTTAAATTTGCAAGGCACAAATATAAATATTTTAAAGTTCATGAGAAAGTTGAAGTAACAATTAAAAAATTGACTTTGTGGATGCAACAGGTTCTCAGAGTCCTTTGGAGTGTTATCTAAATTTTTAGAAATCATTTTAAAATAAATTTACAATTAGACATACTTTCTGCATCAACTCAAGAATACCTCTTTGGAGTTAATAAAAATTTAATTGAATATTTCCCACAATCCATGCCAAGTGAATTAGGGATCCATTCATTATAAAAACAGAAAATGAAAAAATGATACAGTGAAATAAACTAGAAGTAGAATCCTTAATTGAACTTTATGCGACACTACTCTGAAACAAAGATTTGAGAACGTCTGGCTAATTAATTTTTGGTTAAGTTGTCAAGAAGAGTATCCAAATTTATATCAGAAAGCAGTCCAGTTTTTAATGCTTATTGTTAAAACTTATGATTGTTAGACTAGATTCTCTACTTTGGTTTTCTTAAAAAAATAAGTATAGAAACAGATTGGATGTTGAGCAAGATTTGAAGCTGATATTAACTTCTTTTCCTTCTGATGTCCAATTGTCATGTGATAGCAAACAACATCATCCTTCATGTTATTATGTGAAAAATTATCTCGTGCATCTTTTCTGCATTCTGCTTCATTTTGTTCATTTTTTTAAATAAGTAAATACATGTTTAATTTTATATTGTAATTTACAATTTTGTTCAATAAACTGTAGAATATAATTAGATTCATTTATTTATTATTAACCCTCTTTTCAAAAACTTCATGGACACCATAAAAAAAATAATATAAATTAAAAACTATAAAATAATAACAATTAAAAACAATACAATTGAATATTTTTGTTTTTTTAAGCTGATTTTTAGTTTTTTCTTATTGTGTCTAAGAATTTTTTGAATAAAAAGTTATTATTATTACTTGTAAACCATACCTATTTTGTTATATGTATCACTGTGGGCCACACAGTCTACTGCCTGAAAAGTTGGGGAAATGCTGTCCTAATCTATCTGTGAAGACTTGAAAGCAAATCAACTGCTTTAGTCTAGCTGCATACATGTCTTTTAAAGTTAAAATAGATTTGGTACCTTACCTTTGCAAATTTTCTACAAGAATCAAATCTTCAATGAAGTATTATCACCAAACGATGCTACCATATTCCAGGAATGGTGTCAACATAGTCTTGAAGATTATTGGAAGGATATGTTTTGTTGATCACTGAAAAAATTCCTTTTATTGTTCTAAGAATGATGTAAGCTTTCTTCACTGCAACTGCATTGTATTTATAGAACTTCAATTCCTATGATCACACCAAGATCTCTCTCTTTCTCAACATTTAAAAATATAAAGTCCTTCATTTAATAAGAATAGTTTGGATCACTTGTGCCTAGATGTAAACACTAACAGTATTCTTAATGTTAAGGTAATTGCCACCATTTAGATCAAAAACTGAATTTACTCAAATTTTCTTTCAAAATATTAGTGCTTTGATTGTTAACTGTTGTCTTGAATATCTTTGAGACATCGGCAAATGTTTTGCATATACTTTCAATTAATGATGGCATAACATTTATGAAGACAACAAAGAAGATTGACCCAGCCATAGAATGGTGTGAGAGGTACCATTCCTTACTAGAAGAACAGTATCTCTCATTAGCACACACCATTTGTCTTCTTCCTACAATGAGGTTAAGGTTTCAAAGGACAGAAAGATAAAAAGTACTACCAGTAGTTATGTAAGTAAATCAAGAGAATTAATTGCTCTTCTAAATTTAGCAGGAATCCTTGATAAGTTTAACCTTATGTAGTGAGTTTAATCAGGGCATAGGAGTGTCAATAACAGTGCTGATTCAAAACATTTTCCAATTAATCAATATGACATCCTATTTATTGGGCTTATTACAAACAGTCTGGATCCATTCAGTCAGTTGTTTAAAATGAAGTATTCTAATACATAACGTTGTGCACCAATGTTTAAGGATATAGACAAGAACCTACAATCAGATGTAGGTTTGATATTTACTCATCATCTATACAACTCTAGATGAGACATTACCATCTGACACGTAGCTGATTTCCACAACACTGAATAAGTTTTGTTGTCTGTCCAAAGAATTGTATCACATCTTTTGTGTTAGTAGCAGCTAGATGTTTATTTATTTATTTATTTTAAAAAAATCAGTATCTTCTATAACTTCTCTTTATTTTAAAATATATAGATGTCTTATGTCCATGGGGATTTTAATGATTTTTCATCTTGGCAGAAGTGGACACATTTCTTGTATTAAGTCCCTCTACCTGTAATGGAGATGTGACAAGCAAATCAATTTTAGTTAGCTATTGATGTTGTGGTTGATATTTTACACATCAATGTGCACAATTTACAATGTTTTCACATGTTTCTTTGGAGGTGTCCCTGTTATTTTTCTTTATGAGGTATTTGGTAGCTATCTTCTCTTCCTGGATGATGAAGGTATATCATTTAAAGAGAACATAATGTGTCTGCCATCGGTTCAGTATAGGCTAGCTACTCTCCCAGTCAATACAGCTGTTGTTTTCTAACTTGTGTGAGTCATGCTCTAATATGGATTGGCTATAAATTTAAATATCTTTCACAAATAGCAAATAATCAGTTATACATAAACACACACAAACAAACAGACACACACACACACTCACACACACATGTACACATGCATGTGTGTGTGTATGTATTATTATTTTAATTTATTTACCTTATAGTAATTAACAATGTGGTACACATTGATAAGCTTTCTCTTAATTTCAATATCCATTGGCTTTTCTGAATTTTTTAATATATATTCAGTGTAAGAGCAATATTGCCTATTTGTATTGTTTACACATATATCCCTATTGTTGTTGACAGAAATCTTAATTAAATTGTATATACTTTTGAAACAAACATCTAGCGTCCACGTTGTGTCCTGGGTACCTGGCAAATAGAGTTAAAAAAAGCAAAAGCTATCAATTTATATTTATAACATCTAAATATATAATCTGAATAGTTATGCAAACCAGATCAGTACAAAACATTGTAATAATTTTAAAAAAAAATATGTGGCTCTGAATAATTGCGTAGGTCAAAATTGTTCATTTCGTCTAAAGAAAATATATTTTTACACATCTGTACATGGGCCAGGCATAAATCTGATTGTATCATCTAATTTTTACAAGATTCACTCTTATTTCAAGGTTGAGTAGTTAGTGTTCATGCTATGGGAAGAATTTCTTTATCACCAAGCCCCAAATTTCTCTACTACCATGGCCAAAGTTTCAAAATCCATTCTATCCATGCTAGCATGAAAAATATGGGTGTAAACCAGAAAGTTCGCAACAAACAATTAAACTATTCTCATATGGAGCCTGTTATTCTTCATTGATTAATTTAATTCATAGAATACACTAACATTGATTTCTAAAAATATTAAATCACATACAAGAAAATAGTAGGTCAACCTACTGTCACAAACTACCCCAACTCTCTGATCTAAAGAGGGAGACTTTATGTAGCACACAAAACAGAAAGAAAGGACACAATGTAGTCCCTGATATACAAAGAGATGGAATGGCCATGCTAGAATGCCTTTGATTATAGGTTTGTTTGATGAGGACTGATCTGGAGCTAAATGACAACAACAACATCTTTAGGTCAACCACTAAGTGAAACAAAAATAATTATACATGAAGACCACTTTGACAGTTCATAGTTGCAGTCTTGCAAATTTGAGATCCTTCACCTCCTCCTCCTCCTCCTCCTCCTCCTCATTTTCTTTGGGGGGGGGGATCAGTGATCTGGAGGAAGAGGCTGTGCCCATGGCCTTTACAGGCTCTCTCAGACTGGTGAGATTGATGCCGTTACCGTTCCTCTGCAACAATTGCAATTTGACAGCTGTAAGAAAAACATGTGTAGGAAGGAAATTCCAGAGGACTGACATTCTGGGGAAGAAGGACTGGCCATAGGGAAAAGTGTGATACCTGCGGGGGTGAACACAATATAAGTGATGAAAGGAAGGGAGACAAGTGAGTCAGAAGTGCCTAAATGGAGGTGGTACGAGACCAACCAGCTCTGAGGAGCAGAGGTTACTGTAGTATCATCAATCAAGTGACCTTCCTTTGGATGTGGTCTAGGATGTCAGTATGTGTACCAGCAGTACCATCCCAGATGTGGGCCTCAGCTGAGCTTTGTAGAGATTTAGTAGTTGTTGGGTGATGAAGTATTTTTCTGGACACCACCACCATTGCTGCGGCTGCCATCATCAACATCATCATCATCATAATCAAGATCATCATCATCATCATCACTATCACCACCAGCACCAGCAGCAGCAGCAGCAGTAGCAGCAGCAGCACCACCATTTTAATGTCCATTTTTCCATGCTAACCTGTAGGGTTTATCATTCCTCAAATTGCCAATCATCTTGATTCTGTTTCTTGTCCATGAGACCAAAAATTCTGAAATTTACTTTCATAATTTCTTCTTCCATGGGTTCCTTCCATGATCAGTTTACAGCTTTTCCACCCAACAGGTGTCGGCCATTTGCCAATACATACCCATCTCAATGCAACTGCTACTTCTGCACACATCAGCTAATGTCTTTAATGATCAGCTACTTCATCAGCTCCCTTTTACTCAGCCTGTCAAGTAAGTTAATGTTACACAATGGATCATACTGATCTCATCATTCTTCAGCAGCCACAGATCATTTTCAAACAATGTATTATTAGCATACTGCATTATGCTCATTACCCATACTTCATACAGTCTATCTTTTGTAAGGAGGGAGAACACTTTTATTGTTGTTGTTGTTGTTAATGGAGCAGACCTAAGATCAAAGATGTTCCAGTCATGACCATCCTGTCTCTTTAAACATATCTATGACTACATTATATCCTTTCCTTTTTTTAAATGAAAAGATGTAACTTGAGGGATATTTCGCTGCCATTTCCAGCAGGTTGAGTGACCACACAGAGGCTCTCTTTTATTGCTATCTGAGGTAATACCTCCATGAATTATTCCACCCATTTCATACCTTGGCTACTTTTACTAAAACCACTTTCAGCACTAATTACATATTTTAATAGCAGAAAGTATTTCAGCTAAGTTGCAAAAATATACTATTTCTAGCAAACCATCAGAGCCAACTATGGACTTCATTTCATAGGTGCTTCTACTACTCTCCACTCCTGTACATTTGTTGCATCTAAAGTTCTGGACACCTGGTAGTCTGCCAGAGATCCTATTATATCATTTGGATATCCACTGCTTATTTCAGCATGAAGTATTGGGTTCCTACTAATTTCCTTCTTACATATCAAGCAAAGTCACCTCCCAGAAGATATTGCTTCTTTATATTTTCTACCAATAATTAAAATTGCTATGTTAATCTTTAAACTTCTTGATTTTATACATCTCTTCTTGGTTTCAAAATTTTATTGTAGCTCTTTAAAAGATTTTACCTCAAGAACTAAGTCATTAGCATATATATTTTTTAGGACAATTAGTTCTGAATCATGTTATTGCCTCAAAGAGAAGAGAACCAAGAAGAGAACTCTGCTGAAAATCAACCTATGTACTAAATTTCTCACTGAATTTTCTACTAATTGTAGTCTTGTTTAGAATACAGTTATGCTTAACCTGAACTATACTCCCAGAAGCCATTCATCTATACCTACCTTCTCAGTACTCACATGGCTATAAAGTGTAGGGGCCTGTCAAATGTCTTCTTTAGTCCCCCAACAGGCAAAGTATTGTTCTTTTAGTCACCTTTCTTGAATACAATAACTAATGCTTCTAATATGCAGACATTTTCTCAACCTGTCATTCTTGTTAGCAGGATTGTTATTTAACTTCAGGTCAGCCCTGATCAAGCGGACCTATGATTAAAGACATTCCAACTATGACCACTCTGTCTTTTTACTAGACATAGTACATCTAGGACTACATTATCCAATGTACCTTTAATTTTTTAAATAGTAGGGCATGTTTTGAAGGAGATTTGACTGCTATATCTAGCAGGTCATGCAAACACACAGGGGCTCCCTTGTTTATTTGTGTTAGCAGGATTTGAACTCATATGTGGTAAGCAATGACGAAAGTAATTTACCAATTACAAAGTCCAGCCTAGCCCTCTGCCACAAAGGTAGTAATCCATTTCTTTTTAACCTTATAGATTGTTAGAGAAACCTTCATATGGTCTAAATAATTGTGGCTCTCTCCTTTTCTTTTTATTTAATATATTTCTGTGACTAACAAAAATATTGTCATCATCATCGTCATTGTTTTTACGTCCACTATTCCTTGCTGGTATGGGTTGGACAGGACATTTTGAGACAGTGTTTTACAACCAGATGTCCTTCCAGATGCCAACCATTTTAGTCACCTCTTACGACATGCAGGGATATGGTGTACCTTTTCTGAAGACCAGGATCCTTTTATCTTTTTGACTGCATATATACGACACAATAGATGTGAAGTTAAAGTATTGAACTATTGTCAACAGGGTTATGAGTTCAAACCTTGCTGAAATCCATTTGCTTATTTTGCATTTTGTTTTTTCTTTTAACCTTTCTACCTGGGACAAGGCCCAAACTCTGTTTGTATCATTTTGTCTGACTGACAAAAACAAGAGTCTCTCACTACTTTATTGTTGAGTGACTTGTGGTAGAAATGATATCCAGCTGTAAAACCAATTATTCCAAGATAAAACCTCCCTCCCATTCTAGCATGGAAAAATAGACATAAAAAATAGCAGTAAAAAGAAATATTCCTTTGAGAATTATAACTGGCCGAGTTGCCAGGTTGGCAAGTGCCAATGAAAAGGCTCAAGGACCAAGAGATGATGTTAAACTGAACCTACTCCCCCCCACTCCAAAGAAAAGAGGGATGTGTTGTTTTGGAGTACTAGAGAGGTTGTACAAGCTGCAGCACTCCTGATGGTTGGCTGCAAGTTTGAGAAACTACCAGAAGAGCAGGTATTCAGCTGTGTGTGTCAGAGAAGTGGAGGTGTTAATGAATTTATGAGATGGCTAGGTGACAAAGGCTTAGGGTATATTTCTGTTTCTAATTTATATTTGAACATGAATAAGGTATGCAACTTATATTTTGCAAAGTTAAGCTAGCATTAACATATTCAATGCAGACAGCATTAAAAACCTAACTCGAACTAATTATGCAGTGAGGAAAAGACAACATTAATCAAAGACTAATATTATTTCCATTTTATCGGCAAGTATGAGAAACAACTCTGGACATGTCTTGGTATTAGTATGAGCTCATCAACGAAGCATAGTCTTCCCCATACTTTCTGAAGTAGTGATCAAAGAATCACTAAGTAAATGAACAAGATTGTACATTGGTTAATATAGGAAAATAGAATTGTTTAAACAAATATATTTTGCAAAAACAATTCTAAAAACAATAAAATAAAAAAATTGTGATGAGTGTTTTGTTAGCTTCTAATATTGATCTCAAATCTTCTGTACTCACCAGGCTACAGTCTTATTTTAAAGATAGCAGAGTGTGATTTGAGGTAGATTTGACTGACATTTCTACCAGGCCAAGCAATTCAATACAAGCTCTCTTATTAAAAGTTGTAGGAAGTTCTTTTTAGAGAAGTGACATAATGTACAGTGTTGTTATTTATACAATGAAGAACATTTCAGTGAATATAGGGAAAAAAGAAAGCCAAATAGTTGGGCCATTGTTAGGAGGAGGGGGGGGGGGTGTAGTAACAAAATAACTTTTGTAATTTAAAAGATAAAGAAAAAATCAGAGAGATGGAAATGTCTTTGTTTTTTGGTAGTGGGTGTTCTATGGCATTTCAGGGTCACTGAGACTGGTGGGGGGAAGTTTTCCTCAAACTGGAGACCTGGTCTGAATGCTTGCAACAGAGTAAATTCTACTAAAGGTGCCCAAGGACCTGGTGGTGGTATTAACTCTTAATGTCCTGTAAGACACGGTTCCACATGATACCACATCATCAAATTGACATGAATAACTGAGCTATATGTATACGGTGAAAGTGAAGTATTTTTGTGTGAAAACACCTCAAGTAACTGTGTTTCTTACCTGTAAATTTTATAATAATTAAGCTGCAAAAAGCCCATTTCTAGACATTTTATTCTCAATCATTACAGGACTTAGAACATTCTCAAAAGGATGTTAAGAGTTAAACTAAGCGATGGGTTAAGTCTACCATTTAAGAACATGAACAGTAACAGTCCCTTCAGTGGGCTTCCACAGAGTTTCTGTCTACCAAATTCCACTCACAAAGCTTTGGTTGACCTGAGGATATGTCAGAGGGGCCATGCAGTAAGATTGGACCTGAAAGTATGTAGTTGTAAAATAAACTTCTTAACCACACAGCATGTATAAGGATTGCACAAATAAAGACAATAAAAACCCCAAAGGGAACTTACTTGTAGAACAAGGAAAGATAAATACTAAAATACTCCAGTAAGAAAGAAGTAACATTGTAGAAAATGGAATAAATTTCAATGTTCTTGAGAAACAGTAATTTTCCTTTTATTTTTTAAGATCTTTTTTAAACAATTAAACAAAGTAGATTACAGTTACTACATCAAATGTTGTTAAAATTGTGGATTATTAATTTCTTTATTTTCATCTGTTGAGTTGTATTTGCAAACTGAAAAAGAGAAAGATATTGCCTCTTGTCAGTTCACATTTTAACACACTGTAATGTTTATAATTCTTCATGCTTCAAATACTAAACACGTATGGTGGGGTGGAGGACCTTCAAAATTGAAATTTTGGAGAAGATATAAGGGTTCTTAAAGTTACCTGAACAACATTATTGCATCTGATCAATTATAATATCGATTAGTTGTTACATGAATTATTGACACTTGCATAATATATATATATACAGGAGCATGCGGGTTCGAATTCAGAAATTCGAGCACAAAGCCTAACTTAGCCCGGATAACGGCTATAAATATGACAGCACCGAATATTCAGTTAGTAGCTGAAATAGACGTTGTGCGCTTT
>JAOPJV010047331.1:0-10919 GCA_027122495.1 Muusoctopus longibrachus
GTGATTTAGTTAGAAACCTAGAAGAGGCAATTAGGAAAGGCATCGCAACCGACGTGCTAGCGGCGAGAATGGCCCTCAACCATTTCTTCAACGTGAAACACGAAGGCTGCGTTGTCAGAGCTAAGGTGCGTCCCTAAGACACGAAGAAACGAAAGCCGTTCGATGGACCCAAGTGGAAGAGGCGCAACGTGGAAACAAAGTCACAATCCGGTCTTTGGCGGACCGAGACGGGCGCATGCTACTCGATTCCAAGCAGACGTGTGTGACTTTCCAGCAGCACTTTGCTCAACTGCTCGGGGCAAGAGGTGGGCCGGAGATAGAGGTGGACTTTAATGCCTACCTCGACGGCCTGCCACAGCTCTCGGCAAGGGATGCGGAGTGCTGCAAAAAGCTGATAACAGCCGATGAGAGAGGGGAAGCGATAAATTGCCTGGTTTGGATGGTCTGCCCTACGAGCTTTACGTTTATTTGCCAGACTTGTTTGGCGATCTTCTGGCATCAACTGGCAGCAGAATGGGAGAATTCCCAACTCTGTCAGCCGAAGAGTGGTAGCGCTGCTGAGAAAGGACGCCAACAAGGGGGATGTCATCGATAGTTTTCTGCTCAATGCAGAGTTTAAGATTTTCGCCATGGTGTTAGCAAAGAGGTTGGCGCTTGTGGTAGGCAGTCTGATCGGGAAGCGCAGGCATGCGCAATCCCCAACAGATCCACCTTATGCGATACATCATAGAGAGGGTGGGTAAGAAATCTGGCTTCGGCGGGATTCTGATCAATTTGGATCAATCAAAAGCATTCGATAGGGTCAACCATCGTTACCTGGCGGCTGTCATCAGAGAAGCCGGTTTCGGTCCCGTTTTTAGAGGCTGGAACGCTGCAATAAACAGCGGCATCTGCTCGGTCGTCAGAGTAAAGGGCCACCTATCGGAGCCGTTTAGTATCACGCGCTTGGTCCGTGAAGGATATCTTCTCTTGTCTCTTCTGTCTGTACTTACTCTTGAGCCACTACTCCGGAAACAAGAGGTGTTGAGAGGCATCCCGCTAGAACTAGGATGCAGAACTTCTGCGTCGGCATATGCGGATGACGTCACCGTAATGGCGTCGGAAACCTCGGAAATCGAGGTGGTCGGCACCGTTCTAAAGGAATATGAGGCGGTGACAAGAGCAAAACTTAACCAGGACAAGTCGGTGGGCTTGCAACTCGACACCTGGAGAGGCAAGTTCATGCTGTCCAACAGCATCGTGGGACGCTGGACAGACGGACCAGTAAAGTTGCTTGGGGTCTGGTTCAATCCAGACCTCCTGGTGGACAGGAACTAGGACGAGGTGATGAGAAGGATAGCCAATTTCACCCAGAATTGGGCTGAGAGGAAGCTATCCGTGAAAGGTCGGGCAGAGGTGGTGAACGCCTCTATCACTCCGTCATATACTACCTCCTGACCGCCGTGCCTTGCCCCAGTCCTCGTCTGACCAGATTGGAATATCTACTCTTTCGCTTCTTGTGGAAGGGACGCGTGCCGCTGTAAACATCTTGTAAACAGATGACTAGGTATGCCGTGGCTGCTAATACGCAGACATGCACTGAGGCTACGACATCTACATAAATTCCTAGACGGTGAGCAGGTGTGGTCACCCTTTTTCAGACACATCTTTCCGCAGCTCATCTCTTTGACGGAGCTACAGTCGTGGGTGAAGCGGTGACCAAGACTGGGCGCCTGGCATCTGGAATCTTGTCAGGCGTTCACTGCCCTCTAACAGTCGGGCAATGCGGTCAGTGAAACTTCTACGTTGGCCTTCTATAGAGGACTAGTTTTGGGGAAAAACGACGACTTTCTCGGAGAGACTCTAGGTGTCGATGAGAATCAACTGGCTAGTCTATTCCGGAGGACTTTCAGCCCGGGGCTATGGATAATTTCCATAAATCTCTGGCCTGGCAGTGCTACCGGGGGGCAATGCCGGTTCGAGACAAACTCTACAGGCATAGAAGTGCCGTCAGGCTGGCCTGTCCGAGATGTATACAGAGTGACGAAACCGTTCCGCACACACTTGTTCAGTGTTCGGGCATTGCTGACTTGTGGAGTTTCGTCGAATAGCTGTTGTCGCGAGTAGGACGGATTCGGCTGTCAACTGCGTCCATTGTGAAGATCGACCCGAAGCCTTCCTTTGGCCGGGAAGGGTAGGTAGTTTTCCTCTCCCTGGTGGCTATAGCGAAAGAGGTTGTATGGTTGACAAGACGGAAACGACTAAAGAGAGACACCTTCCTTTTCGGCCAAGCTCTCATTCACGTTTTCATTTTCACTTGGAAAGGAAAGTGAGGATATAGACGGAGGTTCTGCTCTCCAGTAAATTTGTTGAAAGGTGGATGAGAGTGGCAAACATGGTCCGAGTGAACGGTCCTACTGAGCATGCGCCTGTAGACCGGAGAGTGACGGGCGTGAGAGAGCACTTGCTATTGGTTGTCAGGGTGATCCAGGGTTTGAAGGGGTCCCTTGATTAGCCCTAGGTTTTTGTCCCTCCTATTGAGGACTTTGTTTGTTACTATTGTATTATCTTTTTGTTTGTTGTTATTCTGTGTTTACATGCACATATTATACCCCACTGTGATTTTGTTTTGTATCCTGTCCTTGTGCTGTCTTTGTGCTGTCTTTGTGCTGTCTTTGTGCTGTCTTTGTGCTGTCTTTTGTATCCTGTCCTTGTGCTGTCCTTGTGCTGTCTTTGTAAGCTCTTTGCAGCTAATATAGAAAGAATTATTATTATTATTTTTATTATTATTTTTATTCTTTCCCTCTGGTTTCAAAGCTGTACGTAATTTTCTTATTTATTTACCTATTTCGAGAATCTTTTTTGTTAATATTTTTGCACTATTTTGTCGCTGAAACAACACACAAGCGAATAGAGTTATTTTGTTTCACTTTGTCTGCGGTCCTGCGGGGCATATTCGTATTTCTCATTTCAAATACAACCCCTTTTTTCGAAAAACTAAAGTATGGCGTTAGAATTTCTAATGGCTGAGCGGAAGCGGGGAAGATAGTAACTGGAACAGCGAAGATAGTATCTTTGAATAGAATGTAAGTTTTCCACCTCTGATAGACACCACCAGCAGCAGCAGTAACAACAACAACAACAACAACAACAACGACGACGACGACGACGACAACAACAATAAAAATGAGTCATCCAAAACAATGAAGAACAGCAGTCAAAACACCACCGCCGCCACCACCACCAGCTCAATTGCGAGTGAAAGCAAAAATTCGATCTCCACCACCACCACCACCATCACCAACAATTCAGTTGCAAACCAAAACAAAAATATTATTACCGCCGCCTTCAACCCACCGAAAACGAAAAAGCAACAGTGACAATAACACCACCGCTGTCACCATTAGCTCAATAATAAGCAAACCAATTACAAAAACCCCAAACAGCACAACATCCATCACCACCAACAACAACAGCAACAAATATGTCAAGCAAGTGGTAGGAAAGTTCGCTTCCTTCGCAAATGCAGCTAAAAATTTTGAAGTAATCGAACTATCTAGCGAAGATTTTAGCGAAGATTTTATCAATGTGAGGAAACTTCTACAAAAGGTTGGAAAAACAGTCTATTTGACTGTACCAGAACCTGTTCAAGAAGCAACAAGAAGAAACACCATGATATATAAATGCATAGACACGAAGACCAGGCGTGTCAAGCAAGTGACTCAAGCTCAGATAGAAAGAGGCCTCAAACCAATCTGGGACGTCAAAAACTACGTCACTCGAGGCAGAAAGTTCGGCATGATCAAGGTTAGATTCTCAACCGAAATAGAGGCCAAAAAACAATCCATAAACACCCTAAAACATGAAGAGCTGGTCCTCGTACCAACATATCATGGTAAGCGAATGACAAGAATAAAAGTAGCTAATGTGCCACCAGAAATTGAGATCAGCTGGCTGGTGACAGCCGCTTTGGCAGAGATTGAAGATAAAACAACGATGCTCCAAATACAACAACCACCTAAAGGCTTTCTGCCCACAATAGCCAGGGAGAAAAACTCTTCCACCAACACCTCCCACCAACACCTCCCACCAACACCTCCCACACAGCACCAACACAGCAACAACAGTCTCAACAACACCAGCAGCAGCAAAATCAACAGCAGAAACACGACTCCCCCAGTAACAACAACAGCTGTGGCAGCAACAGCAGCAACAACAACAACAACAAAAGCAGCAGCAGCCACCATACCAACAGCAGCAGCAACAACAAGAACAACAGCAGCTGCCACAACAGCAACAACAGATATCAACAGCGGCAGCAGCAATAGCAGCAACACCAGCAACAACGCCAACAACCATCACACAGAACGCAACTAACAACAATAACAACAGGACAAATCAACAAAACCCCCCAAGAGAGACCTCTTCCCCATTCGGACCAGTCAGGTATGTCCTGTAACGAGGGAGAAGAAACAAAAAACCTGAATGGCAGAAAGTCCGCGTTAGAAGAAAAAGAAAAAAAGAAAACACTGATTTGCCAACAAAAAGCTATGAGGCATGAAGAGACCAACTTATCAGAAATAATACCACCACCACAAACACCAACACCACAGCAAACACGAACGAAACCTAACCTGCACCCACTCCAACAACAAGAACAACAAGAAAATAAACAACAAAAACAACACCCGCAACAACGCCGACAACAGCAGCAAACCAAACAAGAAAATAACACCACGAACTACACTGCAATAAACAAACAACAACAAAATACTAAATTTTATAACAGAATAGACAAACAAAACAGTAAAAAACCTCGCACAGCAATAGCATGACACCACCACACATACAAATAATAGAAACCACACAAGAGACATACAAATATCTTAAAACAAAATTCTCCAACGGCGTGGGGCTTTCCGAGGCACAGTCAATAAAAGGCTGTACAAGGAGATACTCGGGTAATCACCCACGACTAACCAGAAAAATCAATCACGGGAGCAAAGTAAGTGAACTCTCTCACTTACATCTTTCCACCCAACATGGCTTTGCTCAGAATAGGTAGTATAAATGTATGTGGCCTGGGGTCACCATGTAATTAAGGCCACTTGCTCAATGACCTCAGGTCACTAGATACAGATGTGGTAGCCATCAGCGAGACCAGAATTTCAGAGACGCACTCGCACCCATCTTTGACGACTATGAGGTGTACGCATCTCTTAGTGGGTCTGGATTGGGAGAAGTGGCAGTGTTGTTTCAGAAAGGCTTGGATCTCGAGGTACGGCCGATATTCCTGGACCCGAATTATAGGTTGGGGGTCCTGGACGTTGACAGCAGTGAAGGCGGTGCCTTTAGACAAGTGGTCGTCTATGCCCCGACAGAGGCAGGATGGCCGGATTTCTTTAGGCGTCTAGAAGCTTTCTTGGGAACGTCCCACGCTTTAGTGCTAGTGGGAGACTAGAATGGCATCTTAGAAGCAAGCTGGGAATGCGTGGGACTAGCCGATAGGAGAGGGGGTGTAAAGCCTTGCCAACCTGCTTGAACAGTTCCAACTGTCTGACAGGTACCGACTAGATTTCCTGAATGTGCCAATGTGGACATGGACCAACCATATCAGGTCTTCCAGATCGTATCTAAATAGATTATTTGCTAGGTTAGCGAATAAGGATAATATAAGGTGTCCCCAATTTCAACTGGTTCACTATATAGAACATACATTTGTGATCTACACGGTCAACCTAGATAGGACACAGAGACAGGGCCCCGGTTACTGGAAGCTAAACACGTCGTTCCCGGCGCGCAAAGCCTACAGAGACCAGATTAGCAATTTAGTTAAGCGGTCTTTGACGGGGGCAATCGTTAACAACCGGTGGTGGTGCGCCCTGAAAAGGGCGATTAGAACAGAATCGATTGGGTTTAGTATAGAAGTAGTGATAGACAAAAACAGATTTGAGGGTGATTTAGTTAGAAACTTAGAAGAAGCAATTAGGAAAGTCATCGCAACCAACATGTTAGCGATGAGATTGGCCCTCAACCATTTCTTCAACGTGAACCATAAAGGCTGCGTTGTCAGAGCTAAGGTGGGTGCCCTAAGACACGAAGGAACAAAAGCCGTTCGATGGGCCCGAGTGGCAGAGGCGCAGCATGACAGCAAAGCCACAATCCGATCTTTGGCGAACCGGGACGGGCGCGTGCTACTCGATTCCAAGCAGATGTGTGTGGCTTTTCAGTAACATTTTGTACGGTGATCTAATGATTCTGCCAATCCACCACCCAATAACAACAACACTACGAACACAACCACCAACAACACCAGCAACACTTCTAACAACAGCACCAATACCATCGACATCACCACCACCAGACTAACGACAAAAGCACAGCACCATCATCATCACTAACAACATCTCACCACCAACGTCACACCACCGCCCTCAACACCAACTTCACGCCAACAACACCACACCAACATCACGAGGAACACCATCACGATTAACACATCACCAACACCATTATGACCAACATCAAACCACCAACACCACACCACACCACCATCACCACCTACACCACACCAAAAGCACACCATCAACACCACACCACCAACACCACACCACCAATATCGTCACCACCAACATCGTCACCTCCAACATCACACCACCAACACCACACCACCAACACCACACCACACCACACCACCTATTCCACACCACCAACTGACACCACCCACACCACACCACACCACACCAACACCTCACCCCTCAACACCACACCACCTACACACCACCAACACATCCTCCATCAACACGTCATCCCTCAACACCACACCACCAACACCACATCAACCAACACCACACCACCAACACTTTCATCTCCAACACCTCATCCCTCAACACCACACCACCAACACCACACCACCAACACCACACCACCAATACCACACCACCAACATCTCACGACCAACACCACACCAACAACACCACACCAACAACACATTTATGTCCAGCATCACACCACCAACAACATCTTCATCTCCGGCCCACGCCACCGACACCACACCACCAACATCATCTCCAACACCACGCCACCAACACCACACCACCAATACCACACCACCAACACCATCTCCAACACCACGCCACCAATACCACACCACCAACACCACACCACCAACACCACGCCACCAACACCACACCAACAACACGTTCATCTCCGGCCCACGCCACCAACACCACACCACCAATACCACGCCACCAATACCACACCACCAACACCACACCACCAACATCCCACCAACAACATCTTGAATTGAACACATTTGTATAGAAAATGTATTGTTGCTTTTTAGCAGGAGTAGTAGTTGTAGCAGCAGCAGCAGCAGCAGCAGCAGCAGCAGTAGTAGTAGTAGTAGTTGTAGTAGTAGTAGTAGTAGTAGTAGTAGTAGATGTTGTTATTGTTGTTGGTAACTGATCCAACATGTTGTCATGGTTACAAACGCTGCCATCTATGCTTCTCTCAACATCAATAACTTCTTGTTTCAACACAGTCCTTCTGTTCAATCATGCGTGCCTGCCCACCTGCATGCTGCCTGACTGCCTGCCTACCTGCCTGATTGCCTGCCTACCAGCCTTCTTGTCTGTCTGTCTATCTGTCTAGATGTCCAATCTCATGCCTATATGAGTATATGAGTTGCTGTGTATATGTATTTGTCTGTATAAGGCGGTGAATTGGCAGAGTCATTAGAGGGTCGGATAGAAAACCTTGCGGTATTCGTTCTGGCTCTCTGCGCCCTGAGTTCAAATCCCACCGAGGTAAATAAAATACCAGTCGAGTACTGGGACGATTCTCTGTCTCTATTTCTTTCTCTCTCATTCACTCTCTCCCTTTCTCTGGGTTGTTCCTGTAATTCAAAGGTCCAACTGTGTCACATAGTGTCACGCTGATTAGCCCAGGGAATTATGTTAAGGGTGCATATGTTTGTGGAATACTCGGCTGCTTAATTTCACGAGTAGGAATTTAGTTGATCGAACAACTGAATTCTCATCGAAGCGACCGACGGAAGGTCTACCACCATTTATCTGTACTTGTATATGTCTGTTTTTATGTGGACGTAGCATAGCCGAATGGTTAAGAAGCTCGCTTCAAAATCAAGAGGCCACAGGTTCGATCTCAACTGCAGGACAACTTGGACAAGTGTTTCGGGACGACCCAAGCCTTGTGAGTGAATCTCGGTAGATGGAAACTGTACAGAAGTCCATCGGATGGATTGTACCTGTAATTCAAAGGTCCTGCCTTGTCACACAATGTCACGTTGATTCTTCCTGAGGATTACGTTAAGGGCATACGTGTCTGTGGAATGCTCCACTGCTTACACGTTAATTCCGTTGATCGAACAGTTGGAACATGGCTCAGGTACAATCCATCCGACGGGTTTCCGCACTGTTTTCGTCTACTTTGATTCCCTCAAAAAGCTTGGGATGACCCAAAGTTATGGTAAAGACACTTGCCAATGATGCCACCCAGTGAGATCGAACCCAGGACCTCGTGTTTGCAAGGCGAATTTCTTCAACATTCGGCTATGCTTATATATACATATAATACATCTCAAACTTTCCAATTGAAAAAATGGAAACCAGACAGACAAAATCCAATTTTACGAGACTACAATGGAATCATCTGACTGATCTAAAACTGGACAATAATATAGTAATAAAAGAAGCCGACAAAGGAGGTTCTGTTATTATTATAGGTACATAATACTACAATAACATTATACTAAATATGCTACAGGACAATACATACTACGAAGAAGCCAAAGATTACAAACTTATTAAAGTTATGAAGCAACTCACCATTTTACTACACCCATATCGAAATTGTTTAACCGATAAAGAACTGGACTGCCTTACTAATTTTAAATGCAAAACAAGCAGCTTCTATGGACTAACAAAAATACATACGGAGCTTGGTGTGTTTTTTAACACAGAACGTCTGTAGGGAGAAGTTATCCTCCGAGATTAAAACCACAGTAAGAGCTGTTGCACGTTTAAGTGTACATACGCGTGTTATATATACATGTACACATCTTTATTTTGATCTCCGCTGTCTCGTGTGCTTATGCTATTTTAATTTCAGCTTGGCAAGCTTCTGCACACATCAGTAAATGTTTTGTTTACTGATATTATATAGGAACAGAAGTTCCTAGCTAGCTCCAAATGACCGGATTGGTGTCTGTCACTGAAGAGACGGTAATTACGTCAAACACCGGTGTCTGACAGTCCAATCAAGTCATTTGAAGCATGATCTGTTTTCTAACACAGCAAGTCTGTAGAAAGAAGCTGTTCTCCGAGACAAACAGCACAGTGAGAGCCGTTGAATGTTTAGGTGTACATAAGCGTGTACATAATCGTGATACATCTTTTTCTCTGGGTTATTTATCCTATAAACAACTCCATTTTCCTACTCCAAACAAATTTACTTTGTGATTATTTCCTCACCATTTCCCCAATTACGATGAAGGATATACGATGCCTGGAGTCGTCTTCCGTACTTGCCAAAATATATTGAATTAAAATTACTGATTACTGATATTGTTTTTTATATATTTCCACACTACATAAATAGCCCCTAACTTATAAATAGCCCCTAACTTATAAATAGCCCCTAACTTATAAATAGCCCCTAGCTTTAACAATTGTTTTTCATGTGGGTAGCATCTCTGAATGATTTATTATCTAAACAATTGTAGCTTCCTTTACCGATCATATTTGCTTAGTGATTCTAACGTCACTAATTCAGAAGGTATGGTGATTACTATACTTCGCTGACGAGATCAGTAATAATAGTGTCAGATGCTGACTCACATACCTGTCAAAATAATTAGAATATAATCCCTTGATTAATATTGTATTTTCAGCACCCACATGATTATATCGAGTTAGTTTTTTTAATGTTTCCTGTATGCAATATGTTAACACTAATTCAACTATTCTATATCTATATGTGTTATACATATAGTTGTTTTCTATGTTGTTTTATTGCATACATTACCTAAATAGGCGTTCATCTAGCACATATACAATATAAGAAATATGAATCTCCATACATCATGAAGAATAACAACACAATGCATGTAGATTTCTAAATTAAGGTTAATGCCATACATTTTAAGAAATGGTACGCTCGATCACATCGAACCTCACAATTTGCCTCGTATTCATTTGAAAGGCAACATTAACCACGACGAGATCCTGGACTCATGTCCTAAACACTGGAATTTGTTTTGTGTGCCGTACTCATAATCTAATACCCCCACAGTCTTTTTTATAGATATTCATTTGTAACATATGCACAAAGCAATACCTTTTTTCTGAATGATACAGTTGTTTGAATCGAAACCAGTACCTGACTGTTATTTAATTTTATCGACACCGGAAGTATGAATATCAAATTCACGCTCGACTGGAGAACGCAATGGAACAAAAAACGTGAGTCATTCTACTCCGACACTCGAACGATTCTGCCAAATCACCCACCTATATTCATTATAAACATTTAAAAAGTATAACAACTCAAAAAGGGTATAAATCATATTCTCATATTGAATCAATAAAATACTCCACTAATTTCTACCCAAAAATATAAACAAATACCGATATCTTTAATAATATCGAAAGGCGGCCTTTATAATTAATATGTAAATTAATGTTTACATTAGTTGTGGTCCATATTAAGTGCACTTTAATATTTTGTCACGTAAAAAGTTTGAACATATATAATTATATTTCCGTTATACTACATTTTTTTCCGTAATATGTGCTATTTATGATAATGATATAAAACCTTTGAATAGTTTATCAATTTTAAAGCAATTAAGAGTTAAATTAATATCAGGCGTAAATATACCTATATTAGTTTTATAATTCATCAATATTCTCACATCA
>JAOPJV010048277.1:0-10906 GCA_027122495.1 Muusoctopus longibrachus
ACTGACCAGAGAACTCGGTTGGCTTGTCATCTCGTAGATAATCGTTTATCTTAGTTAGATACATCATATAGACGGCCTGGGCTCTGGGTTGTGGAACACATTAACCTGTCATCACATATAATTGTCTTGCTTATCATAGAGGGAAGAATGGCCAGGCAGATTTCTTCGTAGATAACACTAATGGGTGAGATGTTTCTAGGAAAATTGTCGGGTGTCTGAAGAAGTCTTGACATCCATCCGGAAAACCGATAATCTATTATCTCACCAAGTTATTCAACGATCACCGCCAAAATCTACTGACCTCAGTTTGGTGGCACGTTATGAAGTGTGACGTTATGAAGTGTGACCGATATAGATAGGAATTACGCTAAATTCCTCCAAGCCACATGGGTTAATGGAGCGCTTTTACGCTTCTTTCTCACTTTGAACTGTGGTTCTCAGTGAACGATTCAGCTCGCCATCGCGAAGCACTATCACCCCAGGACTCTTTATATAAAGCTTCATTCACCTTATATGGTCATTTTTTAACTGTAGTGTTCAGTCCAGGTACTGATGGCTCTTGAAAATGAACTACATTTTTTGGTGCAACTGTCGTCTTCATAATTTTTATTGTTGTATATGGGGGCGAATTGGCAGAATCGTTAGCGCGTTGGACTGCGCTCTGAGTTCAAATCCTAACGAGACCAACTTTGCCTTACATTATTTTATTACGTTTGTTTAAGTTTATTTATTTAAATAATGAAGCATCTAGTAGTTGTTGTTGTTGTTGTTGTTATTTAGATCCAGTAGTTGTTGTTGTTATTTAGATCCAGTTTGGACCTGGTCACTAAAACCACTGATGAAAGACGCTCCATCCGTGACCATCCTTTCATTTATTCAAATATAGTGAATACTCTCTCGACAACAGCATTACTAATTAGTGTTATTAAACAGGTAAGGGCAAAGGTGGTGAGCTACTTGAATGCTTGATATTGAAGTACATCAATCCAAAAATGTTTCTGTTTCTGTAGGAATTCCATCTTTCTTAAATGGAATTTCTTTCCAATGAACAAAAGGTATTTTTCTGTACTGTTCTTCAGTAATGCTGACATTGTGTTTCCAGTAATGTTTTAAAAAGATAGCTCTGAAAATGCAGGTCTTGAAACTTGATTTAAAACTTCTGTGTGGTTTACTTTTGCCAGATCTCTAAATATATCTCTTACCAAAGGAAGTCTACATTTTACTTGACTGAGAGCTTCTTCTAGCATAGCCAGACATTTTTCTTTGACATTATTTATTTCTATAAGAGTTTCATTAGTGTTGCAATTCTGTAGGAATTTGTTACATTCTGTTAAGAATTTGATGACTCTTATAATGCAGGAATAATTCTTGGTGCATTTTATGTGGATCAACTTTGGTATGCTGGAAGTTCAGTCTTTTAAATTCTTGCACAATAGATGTTGTAAATTCAAAGGACAAGTAATGTTTGTGATCTGACCACATTTCTTTTATCATCCTTTCTTTGAATCTTGTATCAAACTTTAATTTTCCTGGTTCAATGACAGTAAAATAAACCTTAAGCTCTTCCCAGTTCATTAAAGTATTAAACATGACTTATCCACGCACGAGCCACCGAGTTGATGAAAGTTTTTCAAACGTAAGAGGAGCAGTTCGTGTTGGTTCTAGATATGCTATCTGAAAGGACTTGGTTTTTTGTTATTTTTTCATTTGCTACATGACTTTCATTATTTATAAATTTTATGATTTAAGGATGAAAAGCCAAACTGATATTCTGATGCCACCCAAATGGGAAGAAAAAGCCAGGAAAGAGCCAAAAAGCCAAACTCATTATAAAGCCAACCAAGTGACAAAAAAGCCAAATTTAAGAAATATGGGTTTAAAAAAGCCAAACAGGCAACCCTGTGGATGGCATTGTCCCTCCGAATATACTGTTGTATGGTGTGTTGCTGTCGGGGAAATGACCTGTCGGGGGATCACCTCTTTCGATAGGAGAACACCGTCAGAAACATCATGAGAGTCTGTGACATACAAAAGAGTGATTCTAAATGATCAGTATCTCAAACATCTGTAAGACCCATGCGAAAGCCGTAGCCGCCGCATCTTTCATGTAGAATAAAGAGTAGATAGTGCATCTGACTTCTATGGTTTGTCGTATTGGACATTCTATAACTGTTTTATATTATTACGTTAATTACTAACAGTAGAATTGTGTGAGATCACAAGAGTCCCCTGCACATACGCGTCCATCACTTATAAAAGGTGGATAAAATGACCTCGTTAAAGTCAACAACTTCTGAAGCGTGAAATAAGTCTATGGTTGAATATTGACTCCTTGAAGTTACGGATTACAACAATTTTCACACTTCCGAGGTTAATGTAATCAACTATATCATCAATAAGAATCAACCCTCCTATGTTAAAGGATAATTCTACAGAGCCCTTTGATAAATTTATTATCCAGTTCGAAAGATATCTTAGACTTATGAATCCAGTTGAGAACGATAAATTGGATTTATTTCAATTAAGTCTGGGAAATACAACAGCTGGTTACTATGATGAAACAAAGTAGCCTGATATCACATAAGGGGAAGTAGAAGATAGCATTACATACTATTCAAGAGCAAAAACTTTCATTGCATCTAAATTTACTAACAGCCAAAATATACTCTGTGAATGAATAAGATTATATTCATTGAAACAACAGCCTGGACAACCTTTTACTGACTTTGTCAGTTCTCTTAGACAAGTATCAAAATATAGTAAATTTCTTATATAGTTTACAGAAAAGGCTATCAGAGATGCCAAGGACAAAACAATGAAACCGATAGAAAGGCAGCTTGCCATAGCTTTACTTTGTCTCATAAAGTTTGGAAAACCTTTACGTTGCAGGATGCCGTTTCTACAGTCCAGGTGGAAGAATCTACTATTGGTGTTATGGACAGCATTACTACGAATGACTATAATCCCTACGCTGCTGCTATGGGGAAATTAACTTCAATTAAGGCTAAAACTTGCTTTTGGAGTGGATCGAATACCTTTCATGGTCGAAAAGAATGTTCTGCTGCTGATAAACGCTGTCTTAATTGTAAGATGATAGGACATTTTGCAAAGGTACGTCGAAAACGAATAGTAACGGTAGTATCATCCCATCAAGCACCTAAGCGGAAATTTCTTTATGGCACTTTAAATAGGCACAATGGTGACTTATTTATAGTGGTAGTGAATTGTCGTTGATTCACGAAGACATTGCAAAAATACTTGGTACTCCAAATCATCTCAAAAGGCGTAATCTGTTGATGGAAACAAGCTTAACATAATTGGAAAGACAATTCGAAACTTTGAAATAAACAATTGCTACCTGGTAACTGATGTTTTTGTTCTCCGTTGAATATCTGATTCTGTCATCTTGAGAATCCCAGCCTTATCACAATTTCAGTCGCTTCAGAATGAATTTAAAGATGAACTCCCAACCATAAGTATGTCTGCTGCATGTGTTGATCTGAAATTTAATTGCATATTTGACAAACCCTCAAAACTTAAAATATTCACTGACTATAAAGCTTTAGAATTTCTATGGAAGCAATGCCCATGCGTTGCTCTACTCGGAATCGCTCTTTTGAAGATTGCAAATTCATTAAGGTTGAAATTGATAAACTGCTGGCTGAGGGAATAATTATACCTTCAAAGTCGTCATGGCGTTCTCAAGTTGTTTTAGTCAACAAAGGTGATGGAAAAAGGCGTTTAATAGTTGACTACACACTTACAATTAATACATACACAAAACTAGATGTATTTCCCATCCCACACATTACTGATGTTTATAGCCAAATTCACTCAGTACTGTTGATCTTCGTATCATCAAGTGCATTTGCCTCCCTGAGAGCAATATTTTACAGCCTTTGAAGCAAATATTAAATTACACCTATTTACACGATTGCCTTTTTGGAGTTACAAATGGAATGCAGATTTTTAGCAGAGTAATGAGAGAAATTGTTAAGTAATTAAAAGGGGGTAGCTGATTACTTTGATGATGTGGTGATATGTAGAGAATCCATGATGAACATTTGCAGGCTTTTCTCAAACATGCTCAAGAGGCAGGGTTCTCACTCAGCTCTAAAAAATGTAAAATCAATGTGACTAAGTAATCGTTCCTAGGTCACATTTTTAGAGAAGGCAAGATGTTGCCGGACCCTGATAGACTGCGACCACTACTTGAGTTTCCTGTGCCTGGAAATTCGAAGAAACTTGAGCATTTCATTTGGTTAATTGTTTATGATTCAAAATTAATTTTAAAAACATTTGCTGAAATTGCAGAACCCTTGTTTGAAGCTAAACAATATCAACGTTTTCCATTATCGGCGGAATGTCTTGATGCAATTTAAAAACTGAACGACAATGTTGCGGTAGCTTCGTTATCTATTCCAACACCTGGTCCACTACCTACACTTAAAACAGACGCGACTATATCATCAATAGGTTCTGTCCTAACGCAAAATGGACAGCTAATTTGCTTTTGTTCCCATAAATTGAATGATATTGAGAAAACAATGCTGAGTTAGAAGCCCTTGCAATAGTCAAATCAGTTGAAGTGCGACATTACCTATTAGCACAAAAATTCAAACTTGTTACAACAAGCAATAGCTTTCTTATCTGATAATCGACGTAAATCTGCTATTAAAAATGCTAAATTGTGTCGCTGGAGACTACAGCTTTTAGACTTCTCATATGAAACACAATACCGTCCGGGAAAGAAGAATCAAGTTGCAGATGCTTTAAGTAGAATTTCTGCAATTGTTAAAAATAATGAATTGATCTCAAATGATAAACAGATAAATATAACAAAGTAAATCCATAAAGAGATAGGACACCCCGCTTAGATAGACAAAATGCTTATATGAAAAGATTAAATTGTAATAACCTATTAAGGAAGCATGTTATGGGTAAAACTAGATCGTGTGGTATATTTGCATGGTTGAAACCTCGTTTGATATTGTAGGACCAAAACAAATTACTAAAGTGGGAAACTCTTGCATTTTACAGTACTCGGTGACTTTACGTGTTGCCCTTTCGTATTTGCCTGAAGAAAAAGGATTTCTGAAACTATTATTCAATGCTTCTCCTCATTATTCATTTTGTTCGATACTTCAAACTTTGTTCATAGGGACTGTGGCACTCAAATTGAAAGTACATGGAATATTCATAAACTAGAACAACTCCTTGTCAAACAAACAAAATGAACGTTACAATGGAGTGATGTGGAAAACTACTCAGTTACATCTAATGCAAAAGAAAATACAATAAAACAATGGAACGAAGAACTCCTACTTGCTTTAATGAATATGAGATCATTGCCTTCTAGAGATTTAAACAGGCAATCACTTCATACCGTAAATGTTTATCTTTACACATCATTCTACATTGGAAAGTTCAGATGATTTTAGCCTTAATTCTCCGACATTGACAAAATCACTTCCTCACTGAGTTTGCCCTAAAGATTCAGTATACCCTTAAAAATATCTTCGACTATCAAAAAAAATGGTTCATTAGTTGAAAAAGTACTAAAGATTGGAGTACTCTCTTACCACTACGTCCTAATTCAATTTGCAACAGAGAGCGTGATACAGTCTCAACAAGCCATTTATCTCGAACTCCTGAATCAAAAACTCAAGATAACACTGATGAACACTGCAAACTTTTGGCCATACCGTCCTCTCTCTTTAAGCAAAAACAACTACTTATACAGCTATGATGATAACACCATTACTGATGTGAACATAAGTTTGGAAACATTAGGTGATGGGGCCCCTATTAAATCCTCATTCTACTACAATTGTAACAAACAATCCTAACATACAAAAAAGAACAAGAAGAATGCCCGCCTATTTGAATAATTATGATGTCCTAAAGATAAACAATGACTACTTGCTTTTGTTATATTTTGTGTTGATAATTACTAAGTTTTTGTTTTATTCGCGAACTACTAACTTTTTGACATTTCTTCTAAATGCTCTTTCTTTGTTGCGCGGAAAATGTAATATTGGATACTATACATAGACAATTACAATTGTCTTATATTATGTTAATTGCAAACAACAGAATTACTTGAAATCACGAGAGTCCTGTGCACATGCGTGCTCACTACTCACTACATAAGGTGGACGAAACGACTTCGTTAGTTGGCAACTTCTGAAGTGTGAAATACGACTACTTTTGGATATTGACTCCTCAAAATTACGCATTACAATTTCCTAGTAGACTTGTATACAAATCAAAAACCAGTCTCGGATCTCACTAGAGATGCGCCAGCGTGTACATATGAAAATAACTTCGTTGAGTGTCATGGAGCGAATCAACATGAAATGCGATCGAAACTTGTGATCACCAAATTTATCTGTCTCCTCTCTATGCCTTTTCTACTGCTGCTACAGTGATCTCTGCTCCTTAGAGCTGGCAGGTCTCGTGCTACCTCCACTCAGACACTCCTAACTCACTCATATTTTCTCCTCTCGTCACCCATATTGTATCCCACCCCAGGTTCCACACTAACCACTACGCCCAGTCCTTCCTTCCCAGAACGTCGGTCCTCCGGAATTCTCTCCATGCACATGATTTTTCTGCAGCCGTCCACTTGCAACTGTTTAAAAGGAACGTCAACAGCAACGATATCACTGATCTTTGAGGGTCTGGGAAGGCTATAGGCACAATTTCTTCCTCCAGTCCAAACCAATAAAAAAACATCTCTTTGTCTTTCGCCTCTCGTTTATATTTATCTTTCTTTTCACTCTCTGCACTACTGCTATTTCACCCTTTTAATCGCTATACTATACTCACTCCTTTGCCACGAACCAACGAGGGTGCTTCTACGCGGTCACTCGTCCTGCTAGAAATAGAAGTTAAATAACACCATAAAGGGAAGGATGCACTGTGAAATGAAGGGGTTGAGCAATTTTTTAAGGCAGCAAATTGGCAGAGTTAAAGTCATCAAAGCATCGGATAGAATGCCTTGCGGTATCTGTTCCGGCTCTTTGCGTTCTGAGTTCAAATACCACCGTTGCCTACTTGGGTGATAGACTTAATCCGTCACCCGGTTTAATGCCATCACCTGGCCCTTGGGTGCTTGTAGCAGAGTCCACTCTGCATTCGGGCCAGGTCTCCGATCAGAAGATACCTTCCTCCCTCTCTCCCACCAGTGTCGGAGGCCCTGAAAAAAGGGTGATGGGCACTTCCCTTCCTCCTGAGTAATCGATAAAAGAAAATGCGGGATAAACATCACCAATTTATAGTAAAGTAGTAGTCACCAATTTATAGTAAATTAAAAGTCACCAATTGTCAGAAAATACCGTTCTCATGTGTAGATAATGGTTTGGAGCTTATCATGAACTCAAAATGAACTCTGCACATGTTAGTAACATAACTTTATTAAGAGACTTTGAGAACATCACGATTTGAATAGTATTTTAAAATGTTAACGTTAATAAATGACTATATCATACAGAAATAGTACACTTACTTTTTAAAACTGACATTTTGAAGAAGATAATAGCCGGATTAGCTAAAGATAGAATATCATTAATAATTTACATATTCAGTATAAAGGATGGGAATGACTGGAAAAAAGTTGTTGTTGTTGTTGTTGTTGTTGTTGTCGTCGTCGGCGCTGCTGTGGTTGATGTTGTTGTTGTTGTTGTTGTTGCTGTTATTGGTGTTTAACCTCGGGAGGCCTTGATCGAACTGACCTATGATCAAAGACGTGCCAGCATCACCAGTCCATCTTTTTGTATTTCGGGAACTACATTATGTGTCATTATTTGTCATTATTTTATGATGTGATAGAGTGTGATTTGAGGGAGACTCGGCTGCCATTACCACCAGATCGAGGGATCGCTTACAGGCTTAATTCGTTGGCTCGTATAGGAAAAAGTAAGAGTATCTGGTGCACGAGAATCGATTCGTTTATTGTATTTGTTCAGGCGACGACCGTCATGAGTAAGTGTACGAAGGGCTAAATCTGAGACACGAACTTAGTTCAGCTGGTATTGCTAACACTTAAATACGAACGAGAATATCCCACAACATAATCAAGAAATTAAATCAAGATTCAGTTAAATTTCCATTGATGAAAGCATGCCTGGCAATAGACAGCGAATATATGTACATGTTTTTGCTTGTTGCTATACATGTTGTGATTCATAGTATATAATACATTTATTATTCCTAAAAAAAAAAAATCTCTGCTTTCACTCGAGGCAAATAATATTTTATATCTGAAGGAAACAGTAGAATATCTGTATCGAGTCTTCTTTGGATTTTGATCACCTTCAACATTTAATTAAGTGTAAACCTATATGGGATCTAGTAAGTTTTCGCTCACCCCCCAAAACTTACTTTTGAAAATGTTTTAATAGATGTAATCGATGTAGTTTTGAATGACAATAACAAAAATCACAAGTAATTTTTCCAGAAAAAATTAATTAAAAAGTTACAACCGTTTAAAGATTGAACTTTTCTGTCATTTTTAACCAATCGCAACGCTCTAATCTTTTACCGCATCAAAACCTGTATTTTGGGGGTAAATAGGGATCTAGTTAGTTTTCACTCACCTCCGAAACTTTTCAGGAATTACTTTTGAAAATGTTTTAATAACTAGATCCGCCATGACTGCTAATGAACTAGCTTGAGGTGGTGAATTGGCAGAGTCGTTAGAACGTCGGAGAGAATGGCTTGCGGTATTGGTACCGGCTTTCCGAAACCCGAGTTCAAATACCACCGAGGCCACCATTGCCTTTCATCCCTGTGGGTCAATAAATAAGATGACAGCCAAGTACGGCGGTTGCTTTCTCCCCCCTCTCTCAGAATCAGCTACGTGAAGGGGCAAAGAAAGGAGTGTTCACATCGCAGGCCCCACGAAACCTTTCACCACCCCACAAGTAAAAAAGAAAGTATTTCTTCAGTTAAGTTAATTTGATTATGTGCTGTAACTGGACAACCGAGCGCAGTTTTGGTTGCCTCAAGTATGTGCAGTGTTTTGTTTTGTTTTGTTTTGAGTATATCTATTGTATTGAATGTACTCTACGTAATATGAATGCTCTGCCTAGTAGTGCTATTTCTGCATGGTGTGTATATGTGTAAGTCCTGGAGTACTGTATGTAATATATATGCAGTGCCTAGTAATATATGTCTTTAGTGTTGTTTATATATGCAAGTCCTGGGTTATTGGTTATTTATTTGTTAGCACATTTTTTTAATCATCCTCAAATTATTGTAGAGCTTGTTTCTTCTGTTTTCAATCCCCACATTTTGATTATCTCTATTTCCAAATCTTTATATTTGGATAATTAATAGAAAGACCATTATTATTATTAATATCTGGTCGATTTGCCTAAGTCTTCTTATGTGCGTGAATTGGCATGTATAAGAGTATAGTCACTTTGCTATGATCTGACACATTTCCTAGTGTTTGCTTGTACCATACATTTTCTGTGGGTATTTTGTAATTCTGGTATACTTTCCAGTGTATGAAACCCCCAACACTGTCGTACCTGTAATATATATTCTCTTTTGGTTAAAACAGCGCATCCTATTATTATTATTATTATTATTAGTCGTTAGCGCGTCGGACAGAATGCCTTAAGGTTTTCGTTCTGGCTAATTACGCTCTGAGTTCAAATCCCACCGATGTCAACTTTGCCTTTCGTCCTTCTGGGGTCGATAAAACAAAGTACCAGTCAAGTACTGGGGATTGTTGGCCTTGTGTCTAAATTAGAAACAATTATTATTATTATTGGTCGTCGAATCAGCTGCTCAAAGGAATGTGCTTTTGACAACGTCTGAAAAGATTTCTTTTGAAAACTTTTTGGATTACCTTACGAGGAAGGGATTTATGAACTCTGTGGGGTCTGTCACATTTTGCGACAGCCCCAAAAGGTTTCCATACAATGTTTATCCAGATTTTTACATTAGTTTTTGCATCTTGTTCTTGTCTTTTTCAAAAATGGCTTCAAAAGCGAAGGCCGGCAAATACGCCCTCCAAAATGTTTATGGCGACACCGTTGAGACGCACCAACAAAAGGAAAAAAATATTGTTTTACACACAGACACTCAACACAATAATAATAGCAGTAAAAAAAAAAAATTTGCACAAATGATGAACATTGAAAACAACAACATAAAAAAATTGCAGACAGGAATACACACAAATAAAACAGCTTTGCTGATGTCACAGCCAGCCGAGAATATCTGAACTTGTCTGAAGCCCAAGAGCGAAGAAAGCGGTGGAAAACGTTTGTAAACAGACTCTCCGTTAGCCTACCCGAGGAATATGTTGAAGAGCAAACAAAAAATGCTCACCTACATATGCCTCGTGGAGGCAGCGGGGAGTTCAGCTTGCCGTCGAAGCAGCAGCTGCAGGATGCCTTAGGGGATGTAAGGACTACTATCACATCCATAGACCGGGGGAGGTCGTACGGGACCATAAACGTGCACTTCAGGCTGAGGAGGAACAACAAGCTCACGTTGTGCTTCGCACACCTGCCCACAAACTCGTCCCTCAATATATGGGGGAAAGAAACACAAAAGTTTCAGTCAGGTGCATTGATGGCAATCTCTCCTCCGGCTGGTTCACGGCTTTGTGGAGCAATATGGCAAGGTGGTGAATGCGGAGATAATAAGAAAGGATATGTGGTTGGGGGGCGGTCACCACGGACTTCCAAGTCCTTATGACCCTTCAAGACTACATAACCATTCCGGAACTCTGCCCTGTCATGGGTGCGGAGTCCAAACCGTGGAGAATAGTGGTACAGGGCAAAAAAGCCCTCTTGTTATACTTGTGTCAATAAAGGCCATCTGAGGACTTTCTGCCCTAAAGAAATAGAAAAACGGGGGAGGGGCGAGCGGGTTGCAGAGAACA
>JAOPJV010050169.1:0-10875 GCA_027122495.1 Muusoctopus longibrachus
TATGTTTAAGTTTACCTATGGAGTCTTTATGGCTCTCAAGTGCATGTTGGTAGAACACCGAAGTCGGCTTTTTTGTTAATATGGCAGTTCCAATGTTCTCCAAAACGCTCGCAAAGGCTGCGAGAAGATTCTGTATGCTTATATGTATGCATAATCATGTGACTGTATGCTTATATGTATGCATAATCATGTATATGTATTTGTATGTATATATATATATGTATTTATATTTATGTGTGTATATGTGTGTGTGTGTATGTATATGTGTATGTATATTTGTGTGTGTGTATACATTTTTATTTATTTATATATATATATGTATGTATATATGTACATTTATGTGTGTCTATTTGTTTGTTATATGTATGCTTTATGCTTCTATAGTTATAAATTTAGTTAATCATAATTATGTTATCGGTTAATTATACGTAGTTAAATATATTTAGAAAATTATTGTAATAAGCTGTTAGATACGTAGCTGACCAATTTGCTGTTGTTAAAATACTTTTTTGTCCTTGCAAAGATTTTGCCCACAGGAGGCTGCTTGCAGCTTTCGCTTTTATATTCTCTCCATCGTACCTATTTTGACCCACAGTAAGGTTGCTATTACTAATGTTTTAGTAACACCCAATGTCATGAGTCAACAAGAATAAGTAATCAGACAGCTGGCTTAGCCGGCAAGGGGACCAGCCATAGTGTCGATGGTTCATATCACAGTACTAACACTGCTCTGTCTCCAAAGTCAATATTTACTCTTAACTCTTGCTGATTCGGTCCACATAGGTGAGAAGGTTAGGTCATCAATGTAAGCAGGATGCAGCACTGTACAATTGAATGCTTCGTTATTTAGAAGTTCTGAATAAATATTTTAGGAACCAGGAGAAGGCAACGGAAAATCGTTCCAGTACACATCTTGAGACCAGAGTTCGGCTTGTTATTGGAATTAGGATCTGAATGACGCCTGATATATTTCAGAGTATCCTGCGTTAACTGTATTGCATACAAACATCCACTACTAACTGGAATTCTATAACTATGCAGTATGTTTGAATACATTCCACAGGAGATCCAACAATTGGACTATATTTGGACTGTTATAAAGCAATACTCGATCTTGACTAAAAGGATTGGAATAAGCGGCGAAAATATTTAGCTGTTTATTTCCATTGACATCTTCTACACTGTAGGCCATTTCCTCTGCTATACATCTCCTCCTCTACGTTCTCAGTCCAAAACCTTGGTAAGTTAGACATTTTCTTTCATTTTTCCCCGAGTTTATCAAATGCATACCAGTGATATATTGTGCTCGATTGAATTGACTAGTTATTTCAACTACGAAACTTGTCCTTGGGCTTAGTAAAACGAATATGTTTGTTAGTAAAGCTAATGCAACTACACCAGTCACAGTCTAACTGAGCGAAAATGCAATACTAAATGCATTCCATTAATTATTGAAATGAACGTTGTACCCAACCTATACAAATCGCTCAAGTGAAGATTTCACCAGATGTTTCCATTTAGAAAGAAATGCAACTTATATTCGTACGATAAAACAAATACGAAATATTGGTGAAAATTAAAAACTCACCCATCGGGATTTACTTTGCATTTCACATATTAAGATCCATAAAATAAAATACCAGTAATAAACTGTACTGTCGATTCAGTCAGCTATGCTTCTTTCCCTACAAATTAGCTCCTTGTGTCTGGTAAAAGAAATGAGAATTTAGGTTTTGCTCGATAGAGTACAATAGTTTTATCTTTATAAAAATAATAATAATAATTCTTTCTTTATTGGGCACTAGGGCTCTTGAAAACATTTAGGACAAAGCACAGAGACAGTGGGGATTTACAAATAGGCGTGTAAGCAAAAATAATAATAATAATGATGTCTTTATTGGCCACAAGGACCCGAAAACATTAAGGACGATACATAAGACAAAGACAGTGGAGGTTTACAAAGGAATAGAGTAAAAATACAATAACATTTAACAATTAACAATAAAATACAAACAACAGAATTCCCCAATAGGAGGGAGAGCACCACCCAGGGGCAACCAATGAACCCCACAGATCCTGGATCACCCGACACGGCAAGAGCACCAAAAGCAGGTGCCCCCTCTTCCATCTCCCACTTCCGACCTTACAGGCGTAGGCTTAGAGTAGGCCCATTCGCTACTCTCACCCACCCGTCAACAAATTGATTGGGGGTCAGCACTTCCCTCTCTTTCTTTTAACTGCTACTGGGGTAACGGATAGGGGACAATTACTAGAGCAGACATAAAGTGTGAGGGTTTACATAAAATGAAATGAAAAACAAGGGATGAGATAAAGGGTATATATAGTATACAAATAAATGGGCATACAGTCCTCCTGATACAGGAGGACCTCCCTCTAGGGGCAATCAAGGAACCCCACAGATCTAAGATCACTCTGACCACCAAGGGCAAGTGCCCTCTCCAACTGTCGTTCTCCGACCTACAGGCGCATGCTTAGAGCGGTTCCATCCACTTTTGCCATTTTTCCCACTCTCACCCACCTTTCGTCAAATTCACATGAGGACAGCACCCCCCCTCCACCCTTACCTTCCTTTTCAGGGGAAACTTGAAAAAGTTGATGAGTGCTCGACCAAAGAGGAAAGTGTTTGTCCTCAGACCTTTCAGCCTCGTCCACCACACAACCTCTTTCGCTATAGCCACCAGACAGAGGAAAACTGCCTTCCCTGCCCAGTTGAAGAATGGTAGCAGAGAAATCATCACGATGTACTCGGCCGATAACCGGATCCGTCCCACACGTGACTGCAGCTGTTCGACAAAACTCCACAAGTCAGTAATTCCCGGACAGTGAACTAGTGCGTGCAGAACGGTTTCGTCGCTCTGCGCGCATCTCAGACAGGTCGTTCTGACGTCACTTCTGTGCCTGTAGAGTTTATCTCGAACCGGTAGCGCCCCTTAGTGGGCCCTGCCAGGCCAAGGAATTCTGTATGTTATCCATAGTAGTCCCCGACCTGAAAGCTCTACGGAACAGACAAGCCAGTTCTTTTTCGTCGACGCCCAGTTTCCCTGAGAACGTCATCGCTATCCCCCCCTAACCTTCTATAGATTGCTAGTGTGGAACTTCTACCCATCCCTTTGCCCGACTGGTAGAGGGCAGGGAGCGCCTGATGACTTTTCCAGATTCTAGTTTCCCATTCTCAGTCTTTACTTCACCAAGGACTGCAGCTCCGTCAAGGAGAAGAGCTGCGGAAAGGCGTGCCTCACGAACGGCAAACAGACACGCGCACCGTCCTCGAATTTCTACAGGTATTGCAGTCTGAGTGCGTGTCTGTGCATCAGCAGCCACGACATACCTAACCCGCCACGCAGAGGGTGTTGCCTGCAGATGGACCGTCTGACCAGTAAAATGGGTCCTTTCCACAAGAAGTCGAATAGCAGACGCTCCAATCTGGTCAGGCGGAAACTGGGACAGGGCACGATGGTCAAGCGGTAAACAATAACAGAGGTGACGTAGGCATTCGCCACCTCTGCCCGACCTTTCAGAGATAGCTTCGTCTCAGCCTATTTCTTGGTGAGATTGGCCACCCTGTTCGTAACCTTGCCCCAATTCCGGTCCATTTGGATGTCGGGACCGAACCAGAGCCCGAGCGGTTTAACCGGTCCGTCGATCCAGCGACCCACGACTCCGTCCGACGGCATCGACTTGCCTCTCCAGGTAGGGAGCTGCAAGCCTACCGACTTGTCCAAATTAATATTTGCTCCTGCCATCACCTCGTATATCTTCAGCGGGGCACCGACCGCCTCTTCTGCGGTGGCATCCGATACCATGACGGTGACGTCGTCCACATACTCCGACACAGCCCACTTGCGCTTTTCCAGTCGAAAGGGATTCCCCTCAACCACTCCAGCTTCCACAGCAGTGGCCCGAGAGCCAGCACGTACAGAAGAGATGAGAGGGAATACCCCTGACGGACCAAACGCGTGATGCTAAACGGTTCCGATAGGTGGCAATTTACTCTGACCACCGAGCAGATGCCGCTGTACATTGCAGTAATCCAGCCTCTGAGAACAGGCCCGAAACTGATTGCTTTCAGGACGACTGCCAAGTATTGATGGTTGACACTATCGGAAGCTTTTGACTGATCCACCGATGGCAGCTCTATTCCCTACCCTCTCTATGATGCATAGAATGAGGTGGAGGTTGTCGTGAGTGCACCTGTTCAGGATCGGGAATGTTTGCACTTCTCCATCCAAGCCACCGACGACAAGCGCCGACCTCTTCGCTAACAACTTGACCAAAATCTTAAATTCTCCGTTCAGTAGAATTATGGGCCGAAAGTTGTCCACTACGTCCCCCCTGTCGGTGTCCTTTCTCAGCAGCGCTACTACGCCCCGGCTCACAGAACTGGGAGTTCTCCCGTTCTGCTACCAGTTGCAGCAAACGTCTGCCAAGAGGTTGCCGATCAAGTCCAGCATGTATGTGTAAAGCTTGTAGGACAGACAATCCGGACCTGGTGATTTGCCCCTAGCGCAGCCCCCCTCCCTCGTATTTCAGCAGCTGTTATCGGCCTTTCGCAACACCACACCTCTACCGCTGAGTGTCGCGGTAAGCCGTCGAAATAGGCAGTAAAGTCTACTGCCAACCTTTCCTCGCACCTCACGTCGACCGTCCCGAATAGTCGATCAAAGTGCCACTGAAAAGCTGCACGCATCTGCCGGGAACAGAACAGCACACGCCCGTCCCGGTCCGTCAAAGACTGGATCGTGGCTTTGTTGTCACCTCGCGCCTCCGCCACTCGGGCCCATTGGACAGCTTTTGATCCCTCGTATTTTAGCGTGCGATCCCTAGCTCTGACAACGCAGCTATCGTGTTTCTCGTTGAAGAAATTGTCGAGGGCCATTCTCGTCGCAAGCACGTCGGTCGCCATTCCTTTGCTAATCACCTCTTTTCGCGTGCTAACTAGCTCACCATCAAATCTATTCCTCTCTATGGCTAGCTCTTTACAAAACGCTAACGATTCTGACCTAATCGCCCTCTTCATGGCGTCCTACCACCGTTTATTGACGCTCACCATCGTCAACTACCGCCTAACTAATTCACCAATCCGGTCCCGTAGTCTTCACGTACAGGTGAATACGCGTTCAATTGCCAGTAACCAAGTCCCTGTTTATGGGTCCTATCTAAGTCAACTGTGCAGGTTACAAATGTGTCGTCTGTGTAGACAACCAGTTTGAACTGTGGACATCCTACACTATCCCTATCCACTGGCCTAACAAAAACTCTAGTTAAATACGATCTGGACGACCCACTGTGGTTGCTCCAACTGTGGGACAGTTGGAAACGTCCTAGCAAATTTTCGAAGCATTTGCACCCCTTCTCCTATGCACTAGCCCTACACAATCATATCGTGCGTCTAAAATACAGTTCCAGTCGCCCACTAGTACTAAACAGTGGGACGTTTCCGGGAAAGCTTCAAGACGCCTAAAGAACTCCGGCCGTCCGGCTCCAGTCGGGGCATATACGGCCACTAGTCTGAAGCCACTGCCTTCACTGCCGTTTACATCCAGGACCACTAACATACCGTCCAGGTTCAGGAAGATCGGCCGTACCTCTAGTTCCAAGCGTTTCCAAAACAGTACTGCCACTCCACCACCCGATCCCGTCAGCCCATAAGATGAGTACACCTCATTGTCGTCGAAAATGGGCACGAGTGACTGGGCTCCAGAAATCCTGGTCTCACTAATGGTTGCCACATCTATGTCTAGGGACTTGAGGTCATTGAACAAGTGACCTTGCTTCCAAGGAAACCCGAGACCACGTACATTTATACTTCTTACTCTTAGTACGGCTATACTGGATGGAAAAAAGAATTGAGCGAGGTCACTTATCTTAAGCTTGTAGAAGTACAGGTGGTCTCGTCTTGCCTCTTTGTGAGCACCTTGGAAAAAACCGTTAACTCTACATTGAGCAGAGTTATAGGCCCTAATACTATCAATGATGTGTCCCTTGTTCTAGTCCTTCTTTAACAGCGCCACCACTTCACTGATCAAAGAAGTGGAAATGTTAGTTACGATAGACGTCTGCCAAGACCGCTGCAAAAAAGTCTATGGCAGACCATCTGAACTGTCGTTACTGGGTTTTCGTAGGACTCTCCCTCTCCTGGTGAGAATCGGCACAGACCGTCGAAGTAGGCATTAAAGACCACCGTTTCTAGTCCACCGCTTTTCCCAACTTTTCGGGGAATATGACGTTGAGAACTCGTACGCACATATGCCTAGAATAGAAAAGAATAGAATAGAGGTGCCCTCGTGGTTCGTCAAAGACCGAATTGTAGATGGTTATTTCCATATCACACTTCTACTACCCGGGTTGATAGTTTGGCTCTTGTTCCATCGTGTCTAAGAGCATGCCACTTAGCTCAGACTACTCATCCTTTGTGTTTCGCGTCAAAGAAATGATCGAGCGCCAATTTCGCCTCGAGCATGTCAGTTGCCATGACATTCCTAACAACCTCTTCTAGACTGTTAACTAAACCCGTCCTCCAATATACAATTTTCTATCGCTACTCCTTTGCTAAATCGCATCGACTCTACACTAATTGTTCTCATCAGAGAGACCCACCACTAGTTGACGATTGCTCTCGCCAACTCCCAATGAACTAAATCTATAATCCAGTCTGTCAGCTTTCCGTACATGGAATGACGTGTTCAGTTTCCACTAACTGAGGATCTGTTTTTGTGTCTTATGCTAGCTGTGAAGCAAATTCGAAACCGTAAACACACTATGTTAGCTATATCCGCTGAACTAACAAAAACTATATCTAGATACGAACTTAATAACTTGATCTGGTTTGTTTAAGTTTGCATTGTTAGATTCGGGAAATTCAGGTGGTACCTAACAGACTCTTGGAACTGCCTGAGTAGATTTTCGTAGCTTTTGCACTCTCCTCTTCTATCGTCTACTCACACACAGTCCCAGCGTGCGCCTAAGATGCCATTACAGAAGAAGCGAGATATTCCTAAGAATGCATTAAGACGTCAAAAGAAGCCTGGCCGACCGGCTCCAGTCAGGGCATAAATTGTTTGCGTCTAGTACCATCGACCTACCATCCAGGTCCAGGAAGATCGTCCGTACCTCGAGAGCCTGACCTTTTCAAAACAACGCTGTCACTTCACTCGATCCAGGCCAACCGAAGGAAAAGTACACCTCAAATTCAGCAAGAAGAAACGCGGAGAATATCATATTAGATACAGACCATGAAATCAGAGAATATGACCCGAACCACCCATACAAATACTTAGGATTCGATGAAAGTGATAAGTGTTGCGAAAATCCTGGTCTCGCTGATAGCTACCACATCAATGACATGAGGTCATCAAGTAAGTGACCTTGCTTTCAAGTCGACTCCTAACCACGTGCATTTTTTATACAACAAAGTTTTACCACCGACATGTTAGGTGGAGGAAAGTGGAAGGGAAGCCACTTATCTTGATCCATGAGAACAGATTATCCAGTCTTTTAAAAGTTCTTGAAAGACCCTTAAAAATGTTTTGTCCAACTTTTTTAAACAACCCACATCGTCGCGTTGAAACCTTTCTGTTAGTTCTTTTCAGACATCTGGTATAGTCTTTAAGATATCTGCTATTGTTCTCACCAAACGTCTAGCAGATGCTTTTTTGCGTAGTAGTTCCTTGATGCCCCCCCCTCCTCTTTTTGAATGTATTTGTGGTTGATTTCTGTATACCCCATCAACAGGAACATAAGCAACCACGACAACCGCAAGAACAACAACAACAACAACAAAAGCAACAACAAGTATCAGAGCAACATTAAAACACAATAAGAGCAGCAATAACATCAACAATAATAGCAAGAATAAAAACAACAGCGACAACACAGAACAATTCATTCCTCACACTACACAGTTTCCCATCAATACCCAGTTGGAAAAACATACTAAAATTTGTTCATAAATTTGTGCCAAGACATAAAAATGAGTATGAGATTAGAAAAATGTGCCAGAGCTACAATAAGAAGAGGCAAAATAACTAAAACTGAGAATATTATATTAGATACAGACCACGAAATCAGAGAAGAGGACTCGAACCACCCATGCAAATACTTAGGATTATATGAAAGTGATATAAGATGCAACGCACAAAATTGAAGGATAAAATTAGAAAAGAGTTCTGCAGAAACAGAAGTGTCAGACTAATATTGTTTCTAATTTAGGAACAAGGCCAACAAACCCCAGTACTTGACTGGTACTTTATTTTATCGACCCCGGAAGGATCAAAGGCAAAGTTGACCTCGGCAAGATTTGAAATCAGAGAGCGTAGTAAGCCAGAACGAACACCGTAAGGTATTCTGTCCGACATGCTAACGACTCTGCCAATTCGCCGACTCTGCCAAATAATAACATATAGATGGTTGTTTTCCCCTAATCAGTTGTCATCAGTGCATATTTTAGGGTTTTTAGTTCGAATTCACATTGAAAATATTTAAGACGATTAAATTTTATTTAAAATGCTTTCCTTATTTGAGGTTTTCATTATTTTTTTTTATTTTTATGTAAAATAAGAAGGGGAATTACTGATGGATGTAAAATGTTGAACCATGGAAACACTTGAACTCATGGATTACTGGAAAAAGGAAAACATTGATTCAGCGAATTAGGAGATAACGTATAATTTCCTTTACGAAAGTATACGTGAGTATTTGTAGTAGAAAAACTTAAGTAGGGTACATGGAATCAATAGGTAGAGAAAGTATTAATGTTAAGATTTAAGTTAGAGATTAAAACTTTGTTTTTATATTCGATTCTTAACATCCTGAATCTATTCATTCAAAATATTGAACAAAAGATTTTGAATTTTGGCACCGTTATTATTGTCTTTATTATTCATGATTTGAGAAAACCATCAAGAGAATTCGTTCCGTACAATATGGGTAATTGGGTACATCTTGGAAAAACATGCATTACATTGTTTGGCGTTCACAAAAGAGTTCAAGCATAATAATAATGTTGAAATTCATAAAATGCTGTATGAGAATGCCCTAACAATATGGACAGTTCCCACTATTGCTATAACCTGGACACCTGCATAACTCTGTCATTATAGATAAACTGTCAATGTCTTTCCAGGGGTGATTGTGCATCACTCCACGTGAACCAATTACAAACGGAAAGACAGACACATTCCTTATACGCCATATTGCATTCAATTCAAAAACTATGTCGCTGGAATTCCTTTACTGTTCAACTTGATCCTGCACAATATTATAGGCATTTGGTATTGGTATGTCGAGAATTAGTCCACTATTGTCGCTGATGTCATAGAAAATGGTGTAGAGCTTATTATGTGATCTCCAGTGGTTTGTCTGTTTGTACGTTTCAAATACTATTGGAGGTCCATATGAGGACCACAGAGCTTTTTCTCGAAGCAGTTGGAATTTGGTGGCTAGGTATATGTAGAGAAACTTTGCTAATTGTCTCAAAGTCTATTTTGTCGGAGCTAGTGAATATTCCGAATTGGCATATTCCGTCGGACAGAATGCCTTACAGTATTCGTTACGGTTCACTGCACTCTAAGTTCAAATCCGGCCGTAGTTAACTTTGCCTTTCATCCTTCCGGGGTCGATAAAATCAAGTACCAGTCAAGTACTTGGGGTTGTTGACTTTGTGCCTATGGTAGAAACAGTTATTATTATTATTTATTTATCCACGTACCGCAGCGATTCGCTTAGGAGGTTTACATAGTAACTATATGGTTTAGGGGTATGATCGCACAGTACGGAACCTTGGGCAAGTGAACAACGTCTTGCGACTGAAATTTGGTAGACTGAAAATGTGTGAAAGACCGCCGGAGGGAGAGGCGAGGGTGGGAGGGACATTTCCTGTTCTTGGTTCGTAGATTTAATCTATCACTTGGTTTAACACTACTATCTGGTCCTTGGGTTCATTTAGCGGAGTCCGCTGTGTTGCAAGCATTCATGTCAGATCTCTGAGAATAACTTCTTCCCCTTTTTCTCAAGAGTGTGGGAGGCTCTGAAAAGCCCAGACATTTTACCGACCTTAGCTTTTGAACAAGAAATATTGTAGAAGTTAAGGAATGTATCTATAATCTCATTTGTAATTCACACAGCAATTTCTTTAAAAATATTAATAAATTACCGATAACAATAGACAGAGGGACGTTTCCTTTCCTTCACTGACTAAGCGATTAAAAAAAAAACATGTTAAATATCAACTGTAGCCTTCAGTCCATGTTAAAACTCATTAGTAGATTACATGAATTCTGTCCAGAGACGAAGCTAATTACGCATTCCTGCTTATTTACATATTCAAATGTTGTAAATTCCAATAAGAAGCATTTTTGGGAGATGATTTATATTCAGTAAGTTAAGCAGAGTATCATTAAAGCAAGGAAACGGAAAGCAATTAACCAGTAATTATTAGTTAACTAGTTGGTCAACATTGCATTATTGTCATTATATGTTCTGTTTACGAAATAGTTAAACACAAACGCTGATATATTCCCACACATGTGTATATAAGACATACGTTTATACACACGCATATATGTTCATACAGTTGGTAGCAGCACCTATGTCCATACATATACATATATACAATGTGGGTGTGTCTCTGTGTGTGTGTGTATGTGTGTGTGTGAAGGCGCGTGGCCTAGTGAATAGGCTGCTGGGCTCTCGGTAGATAGGTCGTGAGTTCCATTCTCGGACCGGGTTGCGCGTTGTGTCCTTGAGCAAGGCACTTCATTTCACGTTGCTCCAGTCCGCTCAACTTAAAATGAGTACCACCAGCAGCAGCAGCAACTCTGCTGGTGCAGCCCTCTCTCTCTCCAACCCAGCTGTCAC
>JAOPJV010052075.1:0-10855 GCA_027122495.1 Muusoctopus longibrachus
CCAGTACACTCTGTAAAGTGGTTGGTGATAGAAAGGGCATCCAGCCATAGAAACCAAGCCAAATGAAACATACAAGTAAGGCATTGTCCCCCAACCCGTCTAGGATAGTGGTGACTCCAATTGGAATCGATGCAGACCAAAATCCCCCATTCAACCCATGCCAGCATGGAAAACAGAAGTACAATGATGATGATGTATGTACATATATATATATATTCCCCTAAATAATTTCACACTAATGCAGACTAGAACCCCTTTGAATTCTAATGAATATCCATTAGTAATCAGACATATTTCATCATCATCAACATCGTTTTTACATCCTAATTTCTATGTTGAAATGGGTTAGAGAAGACTTTTTGAGGCAGTATTTTATGGCCGGATGCTCTTCCTGACTTCAACCCATTTAGTCACCTGTTACGATGCACAGGGATACAGTGCACCCACTCTAAAAACCAAGATACATGGCATATATATATATATATAAACTATGTAGAGTAGGGAGGACTCTTTAACCGGCAAGAGACTAGGCACCCTAGTGCTGGTGCCACGATAAATGCACCCAGTATAGTGTTTTGCCGATCGATCGGAGACAACATAGGGTGGAGAGGGCCCTTTAGTTATGTCTTGGACTTGACAACCTCTCTAGTGTTGGTGCCATGACAAAATGCACCCAGTACACTCAGTAAAGTGGTTGGCAATAAGAAGGGCATCCAGCTGTAGAAACCAAGCCAAATTAAACATACAAGTGAGGTGTGGTCCCCCAGGAGAGCGGTGACTCCAATTAGAATCATTTCAGGCTGAAAACACCCATCCAACCCATGCCAGCATGGAAAATGGACATAAAATTATGATGATGATATATATACACATACATAATCCCATGTGTCCATCCATTAGGCTCCTATCTTCTCCCCCCTGCATCTTCGATACCCTCACATCTCTAATCAATCACTCACCACCCATCCTCTTTCCATCCGTACCGCCCCTTCATTACCTCCTTATTCTTCAATCCTAACATCTTTATTATTACTATAATTGTTCTAATTAAAATCCATCCTCTCTCTCTCACAACCCATCCTCTCCCCCATTCATCCCACCTCCTCATTCTTCCTCACCCTCTCCCGGTGGCTAGTTGTAACACAGGTTTTACCTAATAGACTCCTGTTAAGTTCCCATTTATCTAATGCCCTCCAATATACAGCCACCTATCCTATTTGCTGTACCACAATCCCTGTCTGTGCAGCCCACCTCCACTCACCGTTATCATTATTATCACTTCCCACCAATACCACCATCACATCTATCATTCTAGCTCTTCCATCACAATCATGTGGATTACAACTGATATGTCCTTACTCATCCTTCACCCCCACCTATCTTCATATGTCTCTTTAGAACATTTATCACCCTCACCTATCCTCCTAGGGATATTTATCACCCTCACCTATCCTCCTATGTCTCTTAGGGGACACTTAGCACTCTCACCTATCATCACATGCCACTGCCACTCTCTCATTCCGCTTCTACTACCTCCCAATCACTGCTCCCCTCCCCCAGCACAACTATGCACATAATCTTTAACTCGTTCTCTCCTGTACACATTCTTGGGTCACACTCGCCCTCAAAAAGCAGAGAGGACTCCTTGGACGACAGGAGACCAAGGCATCCTCTCTAGCACTCACTGGTACCAAAAAATATGCACCCCGTTCACTCGGTAAAGTGGATGGCGGCCGAATGGAGACAGCATAGGGTAGAGAGGACTCTCTAGTCATGTCGTGGACAACCTCTCTAGTGTTGGTGCCATGATAAAATGTACCCAGTACACTCTGTAAAGTGGTTGGCAATCAAACGAAACACAAAGTGTAGTGAGAACTCTTTAGTCGTGTCATGGACATGACAACCTCTTTAGTGTTGGTGCCATGATAAATGCACCCAGTACACTCTGTAAAGTGGTTGGTGATAGGAAGGGCACCCAGCCGTAGAAACCAAGCCAAATGAGACATATGAGCGAGATGTGGTCCCCCAACCTGTCTTGGAGAGTGGTGACTCCAAATATGAACTGACTCAGTCCGAAATCAGCTGTCCAACCCATGCCAGCATGGAAAACAGACGTAAGATGACGACGATGATGATGATGACATAATCCTGTGTATATATATATATATGCACATAAATTTACATAGGTGGGATGGTTTATTTGTTGGCTTATTTTTCATTGGTTCTACAAATGTTATACCTTACAGATGAGGTGACAGGACTTGTAGTACATAAACAGAAATGTTGCATTACAGGTTTGTATAAGCCATACCATCCTGGAAAAAATAGATTTTATCATGATGATCAGTTATAACATAGAACTTCCTTTGCTGGTTCATGGGCTAGCTAATGTGTGAACTAGTCGTTAGTAATTAGATATGAACCAAGATCCTTCAACCAGTGTACCAACACCTTATTAAACTAGTCAGCCATGACTCTTCATTAGCACATTGAAGTATATGTAATTCAGATTAAATATGTAATGATTAAAACAACTTATGCACTCCCAAGAGGCCTGTAACAAGTCCTTGGCTCTTGGGAGTCAACCAGTTGTTACAACTACCATATTTGTATTTGTAGTGTGGTGTACTACACTAGTAAAACCTGGCCTATGAACATCAAAGACTCAAACTATCTCACATGAGATAACAGTGCTTTCATGACATAGTTCTGCTCTCAACTTTTGCCCAGTAAGTCCTTGCAGGAGTTAAGAGATCACCTTCGTCTGTTTGATATTGAAGAGGGTATCAAATGATAGACTGGCATGGTATGGTCACCTGCAGCACATGATTGAAGACAAAGGGCTATAGAAGGTGCTCAATTTCCAGGTGGATAGTATCTGTCTTCAAGAAGTCCAAATAAACACAATGAGCATAAACAGCAATGTGAAGCATATTGTCATTGATGACAAATTGGTACAGAGATGAATGAAAATGGCAGATACAAATAGGTTGACTTGATCACACTGCTGACCAACCCAATTCTTGGGGTGGCAGACTTAATCCGTCGTGTGATTTAACATCACCATCTGGCCCTTGGGTGTCGTTAGTTGAGTTCACTCTGTTGTAAGCATTCAGGCCAAGTCTCTGGTCTGAGAATAACTCCCTCCCTTCCTCCTACCAGTCTTGGAAGGCTCTGAAAAGGGTTATTGACTCTTTCCTTCCTCCTCTGACTAAGCCATTAAAAAAGATAAAGAGGAACAATGAATGGAAAACTATGTAGCAGTAGCTACATATTCATTTTCCCTCCCTAACATTAGATGAAGGGGTTTTTTCCCCCAACTTGCATGAAATTCAGAGTGCAAATGAGATGAAAAAGAAACAAGAATTAAAGGCATTGGCTGAGAGAGGTATGTAGGAGAGACAGCTTTGCTGGTATGGACATGTAATACATATGTGTGTACTGACAATAGAAGATAACTGAGGTAGAGGAAGCCTAAGAATGTTATGGGAAGAAATGTTGAGGACAGATCTGACAATGATAGGCCTCACAGACAAAATTGACACAGGATTTAGAAGAATGACGATAAGCTGAGCTGCAGACCTATTCAATACATGCCAAAATTGGAAATCAGACATTAAATGGAGACATCTTTAGTTTCAGGCTATCTCTATAAGCCCTCTGCCTCTCTACCTACATAACGGAGGCAATCTTTATACCCAGCATTCTTATGGCACTGTGAACTCCTTTGTAGCTAAACCTCTCCCTACTTCAGTGATATATGGCCTCTCAGTCGTAGTTAAGGCAACCTGCCTACAAAGTTGCCTACAAAGCTGGACACTCCAAACATACCTACTGAGAAGTATGAATAAGGATTAATACAAGGTAGAAGGGACTCTTTAGTCCTACCACAGACAACCACTGCAAAATGGTTGTTAATAGAAAGGGCATCCAGCCATAAAAAAAACTATGCCAAAACAAAACATGACACACACAACAACAAAGATGGCTGGTTTTCTCTGTTGCTGTGTGTGACATGACAAGGATTGCTGATGAGTGGAAAGACACTGTGAGACCTGTCCAACCCATGCCAGCATAGGAAATGGATGTAAAATGATGATGATGATGATGTATCTATATCAACAAAAAAAGAATGGTATTGCTTACTTGTCCTTTTCACAGAGTCTTTTGAGTTTATCGATGGCTGGAAGAACATTCTCAGATTTGGAAAACTGTTGCATCGGAACCTGGGATAGAACAGAAAACTATGTAGATACAGAGACAAAGGATGCCTTTCATATTAAATACTACTGTCATTAATATTCAATAGCAAGCAGTGTAGAGTAGAAGCTCCATGTAAAGTAGATCCAAAATCTGGTTTTGAATCCAAATTATAGATATTTCACTTAATTTTATATCACAAATGTCTTGGAGAAAAGCACAGAGAAAGAATGTTTTTTCTATAAATTGTTAGGATTTTCTAATAAAAATATTCCTCAGTGAGCATTTCTAATGAAGGGTTCCATTGTAACAGAAATAGAAATTTCTGAGCTCAAACCCACCTGAAGAAATATATGAATGTAGGAATACTGCACTTGAAGATCACTGGAGATTGGACTAATGAAAATGCAGTGTAAGAAATTAAAAAGACCACATGAAAAGTTCAACCCTTTCTATACTAGTCTGCTTGAGACCATCACTGATCCCATGATATCAACCTGCCCTAGACCATCCAATGTCCTATGATTCCAACCCACCTTAGACCATCCCTGGTCTATATGATAGAAACCTTCCTTAGACTGGCTCTAGTATCATAATATATTATTATACCTGTAGTGTTTGTATTCAAATTAATATCCCATCTAAAATCTCCTAGTTATATAAATGATAACACAAGATTTCAGTTTCCTGCAAACATTGACATGTAGATGTTTAGACTTAGCATCGATCACATGAATTGCACCAGTTTTGGAGGACCTCCAAAGGTCATGGGCACTACCTTTCCTCCTCTGACTAATTTACTGAAGAAGAAAAAAAAAGGTAATAGTTCTCATCATACTTTTATGCAAAAAAATACTTTTGTGAAATTGTATTCCAAATACAAACTTAATATAACAATATATAAACAAGCCATGAGGGAATCTCTATGTGGATGCTTGACCTGCTAGAATCAGCAGCCAAAATCTCCTTCAGATAACACCCTACCACCTTACAAAAAAAAAAAAAAAAAAAACATTGGGGAAAAGGTGATATCAGGAGGTTGAACCTCAAGAAGGAGATAACGAGACACAATACTGGAGAAGACCTGTTCAACACATGCAAGCATGGAAAAAATGGACCTATAATGATGAACGGGACAATGCTGGAGAAGACCTGTTCAACACATGCAAGCATGGAAAAAATGGACCTATAATGATGATGATGATATTGGATAATGTAGTCCTGGCTATACAAAAAGCCGAGATGGTCAAGGCTGGAACGTCTTTGATCATAGGTCTTCTTGATCAAGTGTAACCTGGGGCTAAATGATATTAATATCAAGCAATGTATATATAAAAAAAATGTTACATTTATTTGACTAAACACCTCTAAATTCTTGATTACACTGAGAATTAATTGAAACACACAGGTAAGTCTATTCTTGACAGAAATATGGACACAAAGAGGTTAATAGCCTGGAAAATTTTAAATATTTATAGAGATGTAACAACACATTCATTTAAATATTTATCCTCCTCCTTTAAAATTTACAGGTACTGACCTTTTGGTTCATGGCTATAAATTCAATATAAGTATCTTCACTTGGGGTCAGCATCACCAGACTGTTTCCTATATTACCAATACGAGCAGTTCTTCCACTGCGATGGACAAAGGCGCTGGAGAGAGACTAAAATGGACAATTATTATATTTCATGTAGCACTGATGATATTATTTATCTGTATATGGTATTACTATAACAATACATTATTATACCTGTGATGGAGTGGCAGAAATAACAAAGTGGTGAACTAAATACTTTACGGTAGTTAGTTATTATTATTATTATTATAATTAATGAGGGTGGTGGATTGGTGGAATCGTTAGATGGTCGGACAAAATGCCTTGCAATATTTATTCTGGCTCTTTACATTCTGAGTTCGAATCTCACTGAGGTCAACTTTGCTTTTCATCTTTCCAGGGTTGATAAACAAAGTACCAGTCAAGTACTGGGATCAATATGGTCGACTTACCCCTCCTCCCACAAAAAAGATTTTTGGCCTTATGCCTATGTTAGAAATAATTACTATTATCATTAATGGCGATGGATAACAGAAAGAGTAGAGTGACAAAATACTGTGCAGCGTTGAGTTACACCACTTTATAGTATGAGTTCAAATCTTGTCAATGTCTAAGGTAGAGAAGTTGACTTAATTGACTACACCCTTCCCCATAATGTGTGTCTTTATGCCTATGTTAGAAATTGTTATTATTATCATTATTAGAATATAGAGTGGGGAGAGACAGAAATGATAGTGTGCCGGAGAAAATGCATTGCAGCATTTAGTTCTGTCCCTTTATGTCCTGAATTCAAATCCCATCATGGTCAACTTTACCTTTCATCTTTTTGGGTTCAATTTTTATAAGTGTGATGGAGTGGCTGGGGTTGATAAAATAAGTACCAGTCATATACTGGATTCATTTAATTGCCTATAGCCCTACCTTACACATTTGTGACATTGTGCCAAAGTGAAAACTCACTATCATATCTGAACATTTAGCTGTGTGAATGTGATAGTACTCCATGATAGCTTACTACCCTACTATTCTGCCTACTTCTTTACAAGAACTCTGGCTGAGATGGATAAATGTTATGCCATCACTTCACACAGGTCATTATCCAAACTATTGAAGAAGGAAGGGAAAAATCAAATGTATCACTTTTGCATTCTGGATAATATTTCAACCCAGCTATTATAATCCATCAACATTCACTGTGACTTTGATGTGTCTGCTGATGGGTCTGCTGTCCTAGACTCATGAAAAGAAAAAAGGAAGAGGGTGGTATCTTAATACTCCATTCAAGCTATTATATTCTGATTTTTTCCTTGTAACTCTGGCTAAAAGATTAAAGATGTATGGATGTACTATGATTTGCCTGACACTAGTGAGGGGAAGGGTTTGTAATTTTTTTTCTCCATTCTACATTGTATTTCAACTTAAAAAACTATACCAAGAACTTATGTAAATGCTTTGTAAACTAGTCCTAATCATATCTGTAAGAAGGAAATATAAATAGAATAGAAGAAGAAGAAAAAACAAATTAACTTTCCTACATTGGATTTCAATTTAGCCAACTGTATCAACTTGTACAAATGCCGAAATTTGTAAGCCAGTCCAAATCATGAGCATAAAAAGAGACATGAATTTTAAAAAAAAAAAACTTTCTTGATATATTTGGAGGTGGTCAAGTGTACCAAGTATTCATAGTAAATGTCTAAATGTATAAGTAAGTCAAAATAATGGCAACATAGAAGAAATAACAGTAGAAAAAAATCCAGAAAATGAAAACAAAATACAAATGAAGTTTCTAGATCATATTTCAATCTAACCATCTGTATCAAGAATTTGTACTAATGTCTAAATTTGTAAACCAGTCCAAACCCTGAAAACATGGGATGAACAGATAAACAATGAAGGATACAAAAAACAAATGAACTTTTTCTAGAGTGTGTTTTAAGCTAGCCAACTGCACAAAGTACTTATAGAAAATGTCTGCATTTGTAAACTAATTCAAACAACAATAGCAGGGAAGAAACAGACATATATTGAAGAAAATGAAGATTAAAAAATGGAATCCAAAGATAAAAGAGACAAAAATGAATAAACAAGAAACCTGGCTGAACTTGGTGGGTCATATTGAAATACCCAGTGAACTTCAGGGACATCAACACCACGAGCCATCACATCAGTACATATCAGGACTCCCCTTGAAGAAAGAAGAAAAACAAAAGCAATTTATAGCATGAATTGGTAAATTTACAAAATAACATTGGTTTTGGTATTTTTACCACAGGCTTAGATAACAGTTTCTTTGCAAATATAAATATTTATGAGAAAATTCTTCTCCTTCTAGCCTTTTCTTTTTAGTCCTAGGTCATAGCCATAATTCAGTGTATGTGTACCTATGAAAGTGAGCAAGATACACGTTCAGTTCTTGTATTCTCTTCAGCCATTGCCTTTTATGATAGCACAACTGGCAACCATCTGTTGCATGTGATGATCCCACAATAGTGTTACATGTTGGCTTGTCCAACCTCCATTTCACAAGCATTATTTTCATTGGTCTATCTACTTCATTTCAGTGAAAAGGAGGAAACTTAATCTATATTTAGCTATTTCATGGCGATAACAGCATTAATAATTACAGTCCAACTGTAATATCGAATGATCGGCACAGGCTTCAGATTTATAGGAATGAGGAAGATTATGTGGCCCTCATACCTTTCACAATAGAATTAGCAGTGTAAATGAAGTCAACGGGAAGTAGAAACCAGCTTGCAGGCTTGGCTTACTGGGAGCTTACTATTTGTTCAATATATTGCAAAGACTTCAGATTTATAGAGGAGAGAATAAATGAGATTATGTGACAATCAAGAGTCACCTAATCTCATTTACACTGATGTAAGAGAAATAAAAATGTTATAACTAGGAATTAAAACCAAGTGTGTCAACTCAGCTTTCTGAGAGCAGTCAAAGTGGTCTAAATTATTGTTCTTGTTGTAATGGTAGTGGTATTGACACTGTTGTTATGTAGTAGCAGGTAAGCCCTAATCCAGCAGACCTATTATCAAAGGTATTCCAGTATTTTTTTTCAGACAGTGTATCTAAGACTACATTATCCAATATGTCATTCTTTTTTTTTAAGACAGTAGGATGTGATTTCATGGATATTTAGCTGTTATTTCTAGCAGGTTGAGTGAAAGCATAGAGGGTCCCTTGTTAGCTTGTTGATGCATAGTGGACACAATTCCTACAGAATTCTTATAATATACAGAGCTTGGAATGGCAATAGAGTGTAGCAGAAACAACAGAGTGTTGGACTAAGTATCTTACAGTATTAAGTTTCACACCTCAGCATCTTGAGTTCAAATTCTACCATATTTGACTTAGCCTTTCATTCATTCAGGGTTGATAAAATAAGCATCAGGCATATAGAAGGGTCAATTCAGTTGACTATATCCCTCTCCTACAAATTTGTGGCCTTGTATCAAGGCCACATATTGTTATATGACTGTAGGTAGTGGAGTAGCAGAAATAGTAGAGTATTGAACTGAATGTTTAACAGTATTTAGTTTGAAGACAGAAGGGAGATAAATCTTACTCGATTATAAGATGCCAGGTAACGTTCCTAGATGATCTGGTAACTATTCCTGATAGCAGAGTGAACTGAGGCGATATACGATAAAGTGTTGTTTAGAATCTCAATGAAATGTCAGCAGCAGATATTAACCATTAATCTATGATTAGGCAGTCATAGATCAAGAGTTCTACTCAGCCATCATCCTTCTACTTATCCACTCAGCCATCATCCAATAATAATAAAAATAAATAAATAAACTGACTTACTCGTGTTGTTTCCGGAATCTGGAAAAAATGTTGTTCCGCTTCTTCCTCATTTTGCCATGGATGCCTAAAATCACATGTTTTTTCAAAATCCTGTGAAATTAAGTGATTCCTGATTGAAAATGGTATATAATGATTTTACTATAGTTTATAACAAAGGTGTGTACTGTATATATAACACACTTATGTACACGTAAGTGTGTAACGGCGATCGCTGTGACTTTTTTGCCTCGAAGAACATATTCTCCCTATAGGCATTTTAGTTGTGTTAAAAACAACATTCTCCACATGACCGGTCAGATTGCCATCTGACCGGTCACGTGGAGAATATTGTTGTTAACATACATGTATGTTGTAAAATATGTTGTTATATATGACGAGGTAGTTATATGGTGTGCCTATATGTTTCTATGTACAAATAGTTATTTTAATGATTCGCTAACCATTAATTTTTAAAATCCGATCTTTACTTCTGAAACTAGTATAACTTCACGATTACCATTTATTTATCCAACTGTAGTCACCAAACGTTAATGTAATGAATCTGGAGACTCTCTCTCTCCTTCTCACTCTCTCCCTCCATCCTCTCTCCTCCTCCTCTCTCTCTGTCTTGCTCCTTAAATACACAGTCTACTAATGGAGTCATTATAAATTGAAAGCTTTACATTTTCATGGAAGCTCCTCTAAAGTGTTGTAAATCATCTATGGCCAGCCCCTTTTTAACCGGGAGGGGGAGTTGTTTGTAAAAAATACCACCCTCTGAGACTACATCGGGTTGAGATGAGGGGGAGACAAAAAAAAAGCGCAGCAGAAACATATTTTTATCGCACCACATCAACAAGTCTGGCTACAAACGAATTAGCGGTTTATCTAATTGGTCAACCTGAAAACATTCGCCTCTTGAAAAGAAGAAACTCTTTAATTTGGGTCATTCTTTACGAAAGAACAGATGGTGGTCTTATAATTTCTTACAGACTGTCTGGCAGGAAATATAATAAGATATTACTGGGATATTCTGCATATCTCCTGATAGTTTGGATTTATGTTGTAATGTAGGTTTTGTTTCTTTTTATCTTTTTTTTTCTTTTTAGCGCAATTAGTTTAAATATATTCCTGAATTTCGTAAGTGATTTCATCTGATATCGTGCGTTGGGACTAAAAATATTCCACCGTGGTAGATAGAATCATTGTAACCATTAAATTACACACTGTTATATGCACTTTCACTTTAATATTGTCTAATAACAACAACAGCAACAACAACAATAATAA
>JAOPJV010055864.1:0-10817 GCA_027122495.1 Muusoctopus longibrachus
TCTGAGTTAAAATCCCACAACATGCACCTTTCTCTTTCATAACTACACGGTCAAACACATTAGGAACTATGTAAGAATTAAAATACAATTCCAGCTTGAATATAAGCTTCCCCTACGAATGTGGATCGTAGTACCCATAAGAGAAACAGGAAGAGGCTGCAACTCCGTGAACCACACCAAGATCCTCCCAGCTCTCCACCAACGATCTGTAATGAAAATAAGAGACGAATATAGAACATATAGTAATATCACTGTAAAAGAGTCGGAGGGAGAATGTAGCAAAAAGAGTAAGAAGTTGGGTGTGAGAGACAAAGAGAGAAGGAGTGATGGGGTGGGGAGATAATAGGTGAAAACAAAGAATGTTTTTGATGATTTTGATGTTTTTTATGGCTTAGGCTGGAGGAAGGGAAGGAGCAGTACCCATGATCTTCCTAGGCCCTCTGAGGTGATGAGATTCTTCTTCTATTATAATTCCATTCACATCTAGGATGCTTTATAGGAATATTAATTCAATCCTAATACCTGACTGGTACTTTATTTTATCAACCTCGGATGGATGAAAAGTAAAGTTGACCTTTTCTTCTTCTATTATAATTCCATTCACATCTAGGATGTTTTATGGGAATATTAAATCAATCCTAGTACTTGACTGGTACTTAATTTTATAGACCTTGGAAGGATGACAGGAAAATTGACTTCAACAGGATTTGAACTCAGAACATAAAGGGCCATAAATATATACTGCAAGGCATTTTTTCCAATTTTCTGACGATTCTGTCAATTCCCTCTTTGCGTTAAAAACAATGATTTCTTACATAGGTACAAAACTACAACTTTTGGGATAGGGAGCAGTCAATTATATCGACTCAACTACTTGAGTCTTGAAGGTGGTGAATTGTACTTGAAGGTGCAAATTGGCAGATTCTTTAGAGCATCAGATAGAATGCTTTGTGGTATTTGTTCCAGCTCTTTGTGCTTTGAGTTCAAATTTGAACATTTGTAAGTTAACTTCTGCAGGAAAAAACTTGGGTAGGAACAGGAGGGAATTCTAGCAGATTGTTGATGTTCTGTGGGGATGGGGTGGAGATTGGAAAGAGTGGTTCATGTGGGATCTGATGGAGGGGTGAGACAGTATAGGCAGCGAGAGTAGGAGAGACAGGTGTGTCTTGAAGGGGCTATCCCGATGACCTTCCCAATCTCTCAAAGACTGGGAACAATGATATGGTAAGTCAATGACTGCCAGAAAACGATGGTAGGAATAGGAATTCCAGGAGAGGGTTGATGTTCTTTGAAGGAAGGATTGGGAATAATGATTAATGCAGGGCTGGGGAGAGAGACAATTTTTTCATTGACCTTGGAGAGATGAAAGACAGTCAACCCTGGAGTGAGTTAAATGCAGAACCAAGAAGAATAAAACATCAATGTGAGTTATTTAGTTCAGTACTTCACCATTTCTTCTGCTAACTTACTGCTCTTGTCTCAGAATTCCATTTCCTTCCCAACTGCCTATTTGGTATTTTTGGAATAATATAATCACCTGGGTTATTATCCACCATTAAGCTGTGTTATGATTTGAACATAGGGCCTCTAGTTAAATCTTTGCCATTTATACACGACTTTTGGCTGGCTGCCTACAGTGGGGAATTGTACCACACTATAGTACTTATTTGTAGCCTAGTTGTTGTTGTTTAGCACCAGGTCAACCCTGATTGAGCACATCTATGATCAAAGGCATTCCAGCTGTGACAAACCTGTTTTTTTCCAATGCACTGGGAACCCAGAACCACATTCAATATGTTCTTTTTAAGATGGTTGTGTGAGATTTGAGGGAGATTTGGCTACTATTTCTAGCAGGTCGAGCTACCACATAGAGGCTCCCTTGTTGATTCTTTTACAGCCTAGTATGCTGGGTTGCTGACATTCAGGTTCCTCCAGTTCATTCCTTGATGCCAGTGTCATTGCACTGTTTCAACAATGAGGAACATGAATCATCAATCCTTAAGATTCAATCAACTGTGCAGCTGTAGTTATCAGTCATGGGAGTTATGGAATATAAAAGTGTTCTAGATAGAACTTGACCTTCAACATTTTATGCTTAGCACTTGCTAATATAATATAATAATATAATTGCTCTTGTGTCTGTATAAATGTAACTGTCAATTGAAATATATTTTCTAGTAACAATTATTCTTTTTGCAGAGACACAGGTCCAGTTTCAGACTTTGTGTATTTAGTGTATTGAATCAAGTGTCCTCCAATATTATTATCGGGAGTTATTAAATCAACCCCTGAATGAGTGAATGAAAGGTAAATTTCTAATTTACCCTCCACAGCAATCGAACCTCAAAGATAACGAAATACCAAAACTACTAACTTCTTACAGAGATACAATATATATGAGTTATGAGAGAAGGGGAAAATGCGAATGTGTAGTATTCAAGGCCTTTCTGAAGAGAATTAAATACATGTGAATTGAATGGATGTCATGATGAATTAAAATCAACTCATATATATTTCGTTGCAGGCTGGGGTGGGGGCTTACCTTGACTGTATGCCGCTTTGTTATCTGAAGTGGTAGTTTCTTTTCAACACATAATCTTGTAGAATTTTTTATGGGTAAAGAATGAAGATTGTGTGACATTGATGCATTTCAATCAATAAAAATGCTTATTCTAGAGAGCCAGTAGTTGCACAGCAAGAAATGCAACCTCCTCTTCTATCTTTCCCAGTCATCAGTCAACCTCAATTTTTCCACCATCTTCCTCTGATGTTGCCCAACTACCCCTTTGTGATCTTCCTATACCGCTTTTATCAGGAGTGTGTCCATACATAACCATATTCGCTTGAGGTAGGGTGTCATGGTGTTGTGTTACAAACCACTGCATTTTAACAATTAACACAAGAGTTTCATGGTTCACGGTCTTCTGAACAATTTCTTTCTTAACACTGTTCAATGTTTTGTATATAGAATGCGAAGGATTTCAAAACACATGCTCTTTTTCTCTCAGCATCTAATGTCCCTAATTTGCATCCAGAAAGTACAGTTGAAATTACTAATGCTCTTAAAAAACAATTTTTTGTTATTGTCATCTTTTTATTTTTCCAAACAGGGTCTTCTAATTTTGTTAAAGCCACTGTAGCTGCTACAATATGCTGCATTTTATTTCTTTGATCTCACATATTTTGTTATTGTTCTTTCCAAATATTTAAATTCAACTTGTTTGAGTGTCTTCCTTGCTATTTCAATTGGATTAACTATTTTGTTTTTGTTTCTTCTACTTATCATTGTTTTACTTTTTTCAGCACTTATATCTATTTCATATCTTCTTTTTGTATCCAAAATGTGTTGTTAGATCTCTAAGTTCTTATTAAATCAATATCATTCACAAAACAGAGATGGCTGTCTTCTCTACCACTTATTTTAACATTTCCTTCAAAAGATTCAAGAGATTCCGTCATTATTTGGTTGGTGGATTAGCAGAATTGTTAAAGTGTCAGACAAAATACCTTGCGATATTTGTTCTGGCTCGTTACGTTCTGAGTTCAAATCCAGCCAAGGTCAAGTTTGCCTTTCATCCTTCCAGGGTCAATGAAATAAAGTACCAGTCAAGTACTAGGGTTGATTTAATCGACTTACCCCCTCCTCGCAAATTTCTGGCCTTTTGCTAATGTTAGAAACCATTATTTGGCTGGTGTTATATTTTCTCATAATATACCAAAGTTACACATGGTCAAAAATTTGTTAAAGTCAATGAAGTTGTAGTAAAGGTCTGACTGGTGTTCTAAGTCTTTCTGCTTCAATATTAACATTACAAATCTGCTCAACAGTGTTTCTGCTTTCTGTGTTTCACTAAGTATCATTTTTATTGTTAGTTTCATTCAAGTAAGTAAAACATATAGTAAAACCTTGCTTTGATGGCTAATTAAACTAATTGTATAGTTGTTTTCACACTTTTTGATGTTTCCTTTTTTTTGGCAGTGGTATAACAATTGGTTCTGCCTATTTAGCGGGCCATTCTTCAGTACATAAAACACTATTACAACACATTTTACAAAGAATCTCAGTGATATATTTACCTTCCTGCTTTAACATTTCTGCATTTATGTTATCTGTTCCAGGCGATTTATTACATTTTAGTTTCCTAATTTCTTGTGTAACTTCTTCTGAAGTGATTTCTGGCTCTTGCTGTATATTAAAATAAATTTCCTTTCTTAATTGTTTTAACACATTATGATTTACCTCTGTAAATAAAGTTCCTCTGGCTATAAAGTTCCTCAGAGTATTCTCTCCATCTATCAGTTACTTCATTTGATTTGGTTAGTAGGTTGCCATATCTATCTTCAATGACTTCCCATTTAGGTATCCATTCTTTGGTTACATCATTAACTGTTTGATATGCTTTTCTTGAGTTTTTTTCCTCTATGACTTTTTTCTATTTCTTAACATCTTTTGTTAATCCATGTATCTTTTGCTGCTCTAATTTCTTCTTTCAATTTCCTATTGGCCAATTTCTACTGTTTCATTTTCATATAGATTCTGTTTCAGATCTCTTCTTTCATTTAAACTAATTAAAACATTTTCATTTATGCAAAGGTTCTCAACTTCTTTCCTTTTAAAAAGAACCCTGTCAGCTGTTGTTATTATTTCTTCAAATGCACCTGTCAATTCCTGAACAGTTGCATCTAATAATTATAATAAAGGTTGAGGATGCGAATTTTCTTTCTATCTGTGCTTTAAATTCTGCTATGTTTGGGTCTTTAAATTTTTTAAGATCATATTTCATTCTTGTATTTTGGTTCTTCTTGATTAATTTGAGTTTAATTGTTATTGTCATAACTAAAAGTTTGTGGCTACTGCCTATATCTGCACCTGGAAAAACTTGAGTTTTAGCTCCTTTTATAATCGGTTGGTATCTTTTTTTTGGATGAGAATAAAATTAATCTGTTTATTAAATATCCCTCTGGGTAAATGCCATGTTATTGTTCTTAATGGTTTGTGCTGTTGTATTGTTTTTGCTATAATTAGTTTGTGTTCATTTGCAAATTCTAATAATCTTACTCCCCTGTAGTTAAATTTTTTTCCAAGCCATATTTACTAACTGATCCTTTCAAAGTATCATGCGCATCTAATCCAATCTTTGCATTCCAGGCATTTTGAATTATAAGTATATCTTTTTTGTTTTGTTTGTCAACTGTTTCTTTTTCTAGATCTTATTAGAATATTTTTCCACTTCTTCATCATTGTACTTGCTACTTGGATCATACATTTGGATGATTAAGATGTTGTATGGCTTAGTTGCCAGTCTTATTGTGCATATTCTGCTGGGAATCAGTGCACAATGTATTACTGATGCCTTAAGCAAAGGGTTTTATTCGTGATACAAGTGAAGTGAAAAGGCTTAAATATATAGAATCAGCACATACCAGGTTTGGTATATATAATTATAATGATAATATTCGTTTCTAACATCAGCACTAAACCACACATATTTTAAGGGTAGGGGTATCAGTCCCCAGTACTTGACTGGCACATTATTTTATTGTAATGACCCTGGAAAGATTAAAGACAAAACCGACTTTGGCAGGATTTGAACTTAGGATGTAAAAAGGTGATAAGAATGGTTTCTGGCATAGGCACAAAGACACACAATTTGTTTGAGAAATATAGTCGATTATATTGACTCCAGTTCTTGACTGGTACTGATTGTATTGGTCCCAATAGGATGACAGGCAAGTAGACACTGGTGAGATATGAACTCAGACTGGAAAGAGACACAATTTAATACTGTGAGGTATTTTGTTTGACTCTTTACCAATTCTGCCATCCACCATCTTAAGAATATTGATTTCTATAATAGGCACAAAGTCACAGACTTTTTAGGAGAGATGCACTTGATTACATCAACCTCAGAGGTGGGGAGAGAGAGAGAGAGAGAGAAAGAGTTGAAATGATATCTATATTCTAAGAGAAATAGAGACAGTAAAGACAGACCAATGGAGAATAGTAATCAGATTTAGTGAAAGAGAAATTCCTCAGCCATAGAACATCACTTCAATGTATGGAAGTAACATTTCATAAAATAAAACCCAGAAAGATAAAAGACAAAGTCGATCTTGGTGGGATTTGAACACATAACATAAAGAGTCATAACTATATACCACAAGGTATTAAGTCTGATGGTCTAACGATTCTACTATCCATTGCCCTTCCTGCTATCCACTGCCCTTCCTACGTCCACTGCCCTTACTGACATCCACTGCCCTTCCTCACATCCACTGCCCTTTCTCACATCCACTGACCTAATCATAATAATAATATCTAATCATAAGGATGGCAGAATTGATAGAGTATTACACAAAAGACCTTGCAGCATTTAGTTATCTCTGTTTATGTTTTAAGTTCAGATCCTACTGAGGTTAGGTTTGATTTTCATCCTACCAGGATGTTTGGAGGAAGGGGCTGTGCCCATGGCCCTCACAGACCATCCAAGACCAGGTTGATAAAAAAGGAAAGCATCAGTAATACACTGAGAATCAATTTGACTGTGGCCTTGTGCCAATGTAAGGAATCAATAATTAATAGTTCTGGAAGTATTCTTCTCAATCAAACTCAAATAACAATCTACTTTAGGAGAGCTCGATCAAGATAATTGATCACTTTGTCACCGATAGCAACTGTGGACTTTGAATTACATTGTGACATGCCAAACACTGCAAATTCTTAGATGTTGCTCCAAAATATAATGGACAGAGAAGATCAGTCTGAGTAATGAGTGAGCAGTTGTGGGTGCAGGGCATGATAATTGAACTGGCTTCATGGGGTTAATGAAGAAAAAGGGTATTATGAGTTTCCTTAGCCCCAGCTCAGCTGTAACCACCTAGTCTTTTTGTATATCTAGGACTATGTTGTCCAATATATCATTCCTGTTTTAAAGTGGTTGTGTGTGATTTTTAGGGAATATGGCTGCTATTACTAGTATGTCGAGTGACCCTTGTTGGCTCGGGAATTTTCTCATAAACTAATGTCATAGAAAATCATATGGGACAATGCTTGCAGATATAAAGAAGAAGTTGGTATGCTTGCTGCACTCCTGAATGAAGCAATATTAAACAAACCAGGGGGCTACATTGATGAAGCTATTAATTGAACCTGGACCAATCACATGAAATCCGAATGGTACTGTTAGGTGGAGCCAAATGGCAAAAAGGGTATAATATTTATCAGGTTAGAATTATCATGGGATCAAGAGTTCGCAGAGCACCATCAAATATGAGCCCAGAGTCTGCAAGATTATAGCAGCAGTTTGAAGAAGGGTATGATCTTTTGGAATCTAACATTGGAAAAGAATCGTCAAAAACATGCAACCTACTTGATGGAAAATAATGATCTGAATAAAACATTATCTGCAGAAAACTATATTGCTGTTGATGTTTACCTCCAGGTCAGCCCTGATCAACCAGACTTATGATCAAATGTATTCTAGTCATGACCACCCCGTATTTTTCTTAAACATATTGTATCAAGGACTACATTATCCAATGTGTCCTTCCTCTTTATGTCAGCCGGGTGTGATTTGAAAGAAATTTGGCAGCTGCTATTTCCAGCAGTAGAGGCTCTAAGTAAACAATTGAGGCAAAATAATAGCTTTATAGCATTGTTGTGTCAAAAAGGGTTCGATGTTTGGATTTGTTTATGTCACATTCTTGGCAATAATATCTGTTAACTCTTTTCTTAGTCCTAATAGACTAAAACAGTGAAAACAAAATTGTTTATGCTTGAAAAAATGCATTGTAAGTGACCAAAACAACAGAATTAAGCAATGAAATCATAAGAAGTGCTGTAGATGAGAAAGAAAATTTGTTGAATGAATTTTTCCTTGTTGGAAATGAATGCACTTCTAAATTAGACTGAACAATGGACAAAGGACTTCAACAATTTGCCAATCAAATCCTACAAAATCATTTGTCAAAAGTAGACAACATAAGAGATATAAGTGATTTAGTACATACAATGGCACTGGCAGTACCCAAGAATAATTAATATAGTTTGAAAAGGAAACAGTTACCATTGAGTTTATGAACATAGATTAAGGAAGCGAATAAAGATTTTGAAGCAATTGATTGCCAAGACAACGAATAGAGTATAAAGATGCAGAAATAGATAACAAGCAAGTTGTAAAGAAATTGAAATATTGGAAGATTTAAAGATAGCTCTATACTACAAATAATCAAGATAGGAAATTACACATATATAAGGAGAACTCATTAGATAAATTAAGGTATAGAAAATTAGTATTAGAGAAGTAGAAAAGTAATGCACACTGAAAATGGAAGTAGTGTCTAGCGTAAAATGAAGGTTAACAAACAGTTAAGTGAGTTCAGACTTGATAATGATAAGTTTGTTAAACTGCCATGTGAGAAAAGGAAGTAATAACACCAAGTTTGCCATGGATGGACTGGATAGTTGAGAAGTTGTAAAAGGAAATATTTAGGATATATTGTGAAAATGAAAATAACTTTTATCTCCACCAGAGATTGACGGTATCCAGAATTATTGGGTGTGAAAAGAATTAAGCTCTACTTGGAAACCAAGCAAGAAACATGCATAAAATTACTTTGGGTGGAACCATGACTAACCTTGTAATGCTAGGATATAAATTGGATTGAATAATCCCCTGTATATATATACTGGTACTTATATTTCAAAATTTAGGAGGATATAAGGTAATGGTATCTTCTCTCACCATCTCTTGGCAGAATTTAAACTAAAAACAGTGCAACACTGAACTTTGGATGAAGTATCATTCTGTCATTTCTGGCAACTTACCAATCATGTAATACCAACTCTGACAACAATACCAACTAATAATGATTACTTACATTGGCACAAAACAATAAATTTTACCAGAGAGATGTAATTGATTAAACCATCTCCAATATATGCCCAGTGCCCATTTTATCACCCTCAAATAATGAAAAACAAAGCCAATCTCAGCAGGATATGAATTTTTAATTGAACTAAATCCTGCACTCTACTAATTTGGGATGTGGGGAGCAATAATAATAATAGTTTTTCCTAAGATAGGCCACAAGGCCACACATTTTGAAGGTCGGGTGTAGTTAGTTTAATCAACCCTAGCTCTTGATTGGTAGTTATTTTATTGACCCCAGAATATTAAAATGTAAAGTCAACCCAGGTAATATTTGTACTCAGAATGTACAGGGATGTAACTAGATTCCTGAAATAAGGAATAATATCGTATTTATTCATGTTTAATATGCACTTCTTTTTCCAGATAGCTAAACATTGAGGGTGCACTTTATACATGATAACTAAATGTTACCCATTTTTTTGTGTAGCCATATTTGGGATGGCATGGCCGGAAGTAAGTTTTCTATATTGTCCAAGCTAACTGATGTTTAATGAAGAGTTTAAATTACTATAATAATGTTACAATTTTCTCTGATTGTGATAATATATTAAATGTTCATTATATTTCATAAGTATGCATTAAAGATCTAAATTTTATGTTGCCCATATTGTAGATCGTATCAATCAATGTGCAACTAAATACAGTGAAATTTTGCTCATAATTGTTGGTATGAAGTAATCTGAAAATATAAATGATATTAGTAGGAATGAAACACTGCTTTTTGTATTTATCTCAACAGAAATTCACACTATAAATAGTGGGATTTCATTGCTCGTTATTAGGGGTGCACATTATACACAAGTGCATAATATAAATTAATAAATATGGTATTATAATTTCTGAAAATGCTTAAGAAAATGTCAAATTAATTAGCTTGTGATCACTGATCCTCCAATAATCAATTTTATTTAATTAAATAGGTTATTCTTCCACCAATTAATTAAACATTGTGTTATTTATTCATTTAATGTGTTCCATGGTTTCACAGAGTAAATCTTAAATAGATTAAATGGTTTCACAAAATTGTCTATCTCCTATCTCGTAGGTTTGACCAAAAATGAAACTGAACATTTCAAACAGCCCGCCAACCAGCTGGTGCAGCATGCTTCTGACTGCAGTGCTGTGTATGGTGACTTTGACCTTCACTCTAAATAGCCACTTTACACCATGTTAGTTAGCCATTGATCTACATGTGTAGAGTGAACATATGTTTAGTGCACTTGGAGATTTGTTGCAAGTTGAACAATGAAGGATTTGGAAGAGTTTGTGTGAAACTCTGTTTTAAATTGGGAAAAACGTTTATAGACACTTTTTAAAAGTTGTAACAGGTCTATGGGGAGGATTGTTTGAGATGTACGCAATGTCACAAATGGTACTAGCATTTGAAATTGGGATAAACATCCACCGAAGACAATCCCAAATCTGAACGACATTCCACAACAACAGACGATGATCACACTGTGAAGGTACATGCTGTGATCGATGAAAATCATCACCTGACTGTCTGTAAAGTTTCCAAAGAAGTAGACATCTGTAAAAGTTTGTCCTACATGATTTTAAAAGAAAATTGATGATTGCATCATGTTGCCATAAAAGTCACAGGCACCCTCTCAGCCCTCCCACTCTTGAGCCAGTGGAACATCCAGGATGTGACAGCTGGAGGGAGAGAGAGAGAGAGAGAGAGAGAGCTGCACCAGCACTAGGCTGATACTTTTTTTTTTTTATCGATCCTGAAAGGATGAAAGGCAAAGTAGACCTCAGCGAGATTTGAACTCAGAGTGCAGAGAGCTAGAACAAATATTGCAACACATTCTCTTTGATGCTATAGTGACTTTGCCAACTGACTGCCTTAATAATAATAATTAATAATATTATAATTAAAAA
>JAOPJV010057753.1:0-14697 GCA_027122495.1 Muusoctopus longibrachus
CAATATAACTAACCATTTTAGTTATTCACTTATTAGCCCGTCTGTATACGCATGTGTGTGTGTGTCTGTGTGTGTGTGTGTGTGCGTGTGCGCGTGTATAATATGCGTGCATGTGCGTGTATGTACGTACGCATGTACGTGTTGTGTATATAGTTATATTACCTCCCATCAACTATCATTTCACCCATCTTGTCATTATTATATATTATTCGATCCTATTATTATTTTTTTTATTTTTATCTTGTACTTCTCAATTTGGTTTATTTTATTTTATTTTATTTTTTTATCCTATTGTTTTCTTCTCTGGGACTGGCTGAGTATTTTAGCTATGCTGTGTGTGCGTTTTTACGTTTTTCTACGTATTTTTGTATGTGTGTATGCTAATACCTTGGTCAAAATCTTAAATTCTGCGTTCAGCAGAGTTATGGACCGAAAGTTGTCCACTACGTCCCCTTTGTCAGCGTCCTTTCTCAGCCGTGCTACTACGCCCCGGTTCACAGAATTGGGAATTCTCCCGTTCTGCTGCCAGTGGCGGTAGACGTCTGCCAAGAGTTCACCAAACAAGTCTGGCATGTAAAGCTCGTAGGGAAGACCATCTAGACCTGGAGATTTGCCCCTAGCGCAGCTGCTCATCGCCTCACGTATTTCTGCAGCTGTTATCGGCCTTTCACATCACCACGCCTCTTCCGCCGAGAGTCGCGGTAGGCCGTCCAGATAGGCAGTGAAGTCTACTGCCGCCCTTTCCTCCGACCAACCGCCCCGAACAGTCGAGCAAAGTGCTGCTGAAAAGCCGCACATACCTACCTGGAATCGAATAGCACGCACCCGTCCCGGTCCGTCAAAGACCAAATCGTGGCTTTGTTTCCACGCCGCGTTCCGCCATTCGGGCTCATCGGACAGATTTAGTTCCCTCGTGTTTTAGTGCACGAGCCCTAGCTCTGACAACGCAGCCTTCGTGTTTCGCGTTGAAGAAATGGTCGAGCGCCATTCTTGCCGCTGGCACGTCGGTCGCGATGCCTTTACTAATCGCCTCTTCTAGCTTGCTAACTAGCTCTCCCTCTACTCTATTTCTCTCTATCGCTAGCTCTTTACTAAACTCTATAGATTCTAATCTTCAAGGCGCCCCACCACCGGTTGTTGACGATTGCCCCCGTCAATTGCCGCCTAACTAACCTGCTAATCCGGTCCCTGTAGTCTTTGCGCGCCGGTAAGGACGCGTTCAACTTCCAGTAGCCGGGTCCCTGTCTATGAGTCCTATCTAAGTCGACCGTGCAGATCACAAATTTGTGGTCCGTGTAGCCGACTAGTTTGAAACGTGGACACCCTACGCTATCCCTATCCGCTGGCCTAACGAACACCCTATCTAGATACGATCTGGACGACCCGCTGTGGTTGCTCCATGTCCACACTGGAGCATCCGGGAAGTCCAATCGGTACCTGTCGGACAGTTGGAATAATAATAAAAAGTTAACACTAAACAGACAAGCCCATCTCGCGATGTCAACGTCCAAAAAAAAGTAAAATCAAAAGATAATGCTGGACTGATGAAGACTACCTAGAACTGTTACATTCTTTCTACACAGCAATACTGTATCCAAAACACACAAGAATTATGAAGGCGACATATGAGCTATGAAGAAAGAAGAACAAATATGTACGGAAAAATATTATTGTGAATACACTAGGAAACATCCGAAGATTCATACTAAAGAGCACAAAGGCCTCCAACATCGAAATAGACAAACTAATAGACAGAATACATACTGAAAATAGAATACAAAACATCTAACCACACAAAATAATGAGCTACAAACAGAGAAAAGCATCACATCCGAGCCCAACTCAAAAACACAAAAAAAAGACGACGACACAACAAAGGCGACCACACATACAGTAAATGAGAACTAAAACGAAAGTAAAAATACCACTGAACTGCCCGCGCAAGAAACAAGCAATGCAACACAGCAAATTGAAAACACACATAGAGATAACATAACCAAAACCAAAACAGACGATAAAGACCACAGAAACCCACTACCAAAAATATTCAATCACAACAAAAATACACCCTTAACCGCACACCTAGCAACAAACAAAATATAAATACATATGACAACATGTCAAGTAGAACTAACATGGAAGTAGACCTAACTGAAATATTAAAGACAATAAAAGAAGAAAACATCACAAAATTAATAAATAAGGATGAGCGCAGACAAGTTACGAAAAAATAAACAGCTCTATGAAACAATAAGTAAATACAATAGAGTTATGCATGTAATTCTGCTTATGACATCAAACTGCCTTAATATTGACAGACTGAATGGTCTGATCTATTCAGTAGCAGTATCAAAGGAAACTGGGATTGATCCAAATAGAAATAAACCCCCAACCAAACCCGACCTTCCGAAATGGAAAGAGAATATAGTTTATAAACGTAAAAAAAAAGGGCAAGACCTCTCCCTACCTAACGCACTAGAATAGAGGAATCAAAAATGAAAATCTAAAAGGATCCGAATAACAAGAAAATACAACATCAATAAAAAAGAAGTCACCTTGGAAGCAATAGAAAATTAAACAAATCATAACAGCAAAATCTTGTAAGGCGCTTTGAAAAACGTGAACGCTTCTTCCAGGAGAATAAACTGTTTTCAATCAAATGCCCAAACATTCTACAGAGACATTAACAAAACACTATTACACTAGAAACCACACCAACACCGACGGAATTCCGGATATACTGGGAAGGAATATGGAGCAAAGAAAATCAACACAATAAAAAAAGCACAATGGATCAGAAGGCAAGAGGGGAAAGAACATAATAGCACCAAAAGCATGGTCCCATTACTGGCAAAGAAATAACTGACACATTAAAAACTACAAGCAACTAGAAAGCTCCAGGAATTGTCAAAGTACACAACATCTGGGAGAAGCACCTGACCAGTACCCTTGAGTATATAGCAGCAGCACTCAATGAAGTCATAAGCAAACCAGAATCAATACCTGACTGGATGCTGCAGGGGAAAACCACATTAATCCCTGAATTCAAAAACAATCACAGACCTACAACATTATAGACCCATAACATGTCTACCAACAATGTTTACCGTCTACCGTCTACCGTCTACATGTCTACCGTCTACTGTCTACATGTCCACCGAAAGTCTTTCGATAGTATTCCACACTCCTGGATACTAGAGACACTTCACATGAACAAATTAGCCCCAACACTAATAAAATACATTAACTACGCCATGACGAATTTTAAAACCAATATATCCTTACAAAGCAAAGAACAAACAATTAAGACCTGTCCAATACCCATCAGAAGAGGAATTTTCCAAGGGCACTCATTACCCCACTTACTCTTTTGCTTAGTTAACGAACCTGTTAAATGAAACCACCATGGGGTACAGAAGCTATGGATACACTATAAACCATCTCCTTTATATGGATGACCTAAACATATATACAAGGAGTAACACCGAACTAGAAAACCCACTAAAAATTGTCCATACATTCAGCCAAGACATAAGAATGAGTATGGGTTTAGACAAATGCGCCAAAGCCACCATAAGAAGAGGCAAATTACCTATAACTCAGAACATTAGACATAGATACCGAAATTTGGGAACTAGACCTCAACCACACAATTAGGAAATAATACTACAGAAGAATTAGGCTAATACTAAAGACTGAACTCAATGCTAAAAATAATATAATTGGGTTAAATACAGCTTCAATATTATAAACAGGAAATTAAGTGAATTGAAAGGTTTAGACAGAAAAACCACGAAACTACTGACAGCGTTCCGAAGCCACCACTCCAAAGCAGATATAGACAGAATATAACTTCCCTGTACAAAAGGAGGGCGGGATCTGATACAAATAGAAACATACTACAAAAGAACAACAGTAGGACTAGAGAAATATTTAGAAGCAAGCAATGGAAGGCTAATAAATATAATAAGGAAACATGAAAAAAGCAAAACAATGTTCTCTATATACAAGGAAACAAGAAATTACAAACTAGAAGCTATCTGTACTGAAACAAGAGATTTAATAACGACAAAACAACAGAAAAGGCTAAAGCAAAAACAACATCAAAACAGAATTACAAAAGATACTGAAGAATAAATGGAGAGAACAAACACTCCACGGACAATACTCTGCAAAGCTCAACGGAGAAGAAGTAAACCAGAGTGAGAGCCAGTAATGGCTCAAAAGCTCTGGTTTAAAAGCTGAAACAGAAGGCCTGATTCTAACTGCACAAGACCAATGCCTAACAATTACACAAATAGAATAGTGAAACGAGATTCTAATCTCAAATGCAGACTATGCAACTAGTACAACGAGACTGTTGACCACATCATCTCCGGCTGCCCAATCCTTGCCAAGTCTGAATATATACACAGACACGATCGGGTTGGCAGCTATATCCACTGGGCAATATGCCAACACTTCAATGTAAAAACTGACAAGAAGTAGTATAAACATGTACCAAACACGGTACATGACAACAACCTGGCCACAATCTTATGGGATATGCCTATCCAAACTGACAGGGAGATCGGGGCGAACCGGCCGGATATAAAAATCAAGGACTGGAGTAAAAATACATGTACGCTGATAGACATCGCGATACCTTTTGACCAAAATATTGGCCGAAAAGAAATAGAAAAACTGTTTAAATACAAGGATCTCGAAATCGAGATAAACGGGATGTGGGGCATGATCGTAAAAACAATGCCAGTAATAATAGGAGCTCTAGGTATGGTAACAGAAATATGAGCAAAAACATACAAGCCATACCAGGGCCCACAACGTTACACACAGTCCAAAAAATAGCTCTGTTAGGCACAGCCCACAACTTGCGCAAGACATTATAGATTCAACAGCACAACTAAAAACCACAATCTCTGCACACAACACACACCCCAGACAAGAAATACCCAATAAAATTACACAGCTCGCACTACACATACTCTATGGAGTTACCATCCAATGAAATAACACAACACACGCACCTGCATAACTGACACCCGACACTAAAACACTAGTAACCTACACAACCAACAATCTGGACAGATGCAATTTTTTTTAATACTACACTGACCACACATATTCACCACCCGGCCAAGTAACACATGCTATACACAACAGCACATACAGTTAAACAGCTCCATTCTGTCCGACGCACTAACAATTCAGCCAATCCACCACCCTCAATAATAAAAAAACATAATAATAACAATAATACTTATTTATTTGCCACAAGTGCTCAAAGAGGGGACGGTACAATAATAATTTTTTTTCTTTATTAGACACAGGTGCTTAATAAGAGGATAGCACAAGGACAGGATACAAAAACATAGTCGGGGTTTACAATAAAGGAGACGTCTTAAGAAGAAAGTAATAAAAAGAGGTAACGAGAAAATTTACAAACAAATTAGGTCCCAAATAGGGAGGACTGCTACCTAGGGCAGATCAAGGAACCACAGAAATCCTGGATATTCCAGACAACCAAGAGCAAATGCCCTCTCCAATTCAATATTTCCCGGCGTACAGGCGCATGCTCAGAATAGGACTGTTCTCTCGGGCCATGATCACTACCTTTACCCACCTTTCAATAAATTAACTGAGGGACAGCACCTTTCCTTCCTTTCCAAGTGAAACTAGAAAAAGCCGATGACGGTTTGGGCGAAGAGGGAAGTGTCTGTCATCAGTCCTTTCAATCTCGTCCACCATATAACCTCTTTCGTTATCGCTACCAGACAGAGGAAAACTGTCTACCCTTCCCAACCAAAGGACGGCGGTGGGGCAATATTCACGACGGCCGAACGCCGGAACCGTCCCACATACGATGACTGCTGTTCGAAAAAACTCCACAAGTCAGCAATACTCGGGCACTGAACGAGTGCGTGCAGGACAGTTTCGTTGCTCGAGTGCATCTCGGGCAGGCTTGCCTATACAGTTTGTCTCAGGCTGACAATGCCCCCCGGTAGCACTGCAAGGTCAGGGATTTCTGGAAATTATCCACGGGCTCCGGACCGAAGGTTCTCAGGAACAGACTAGCCAGTTGATTCTTGTCGGTGCCCAGAGATTCTCCGAGAACGTTATCGCAGTTCCCCATCACTAATCCTCTATTACCGGCCAACGTAAACGTTCCACAGAGAGCATTGCCCGACTGGCAGAGGGCTCTGAGCGCCTGACAACATTCTAGATGCCAGGCGTCCAGTCTTGGTCTTTTTTTACCCAGGACTGCAGCTCCGTCAAGGTGACGAGCTATGGAAAGACATCCCTGACAAAAAGCGAACGCACCTGCCCACCGTCTACGAATATCTGCAGATGACGTAGCATCAGCGCATGTTTGCGCATTAGCATTCACGGCATATCCAGTCCTCCGTCTAGAGGATGTTGACAGCAGATGGAGCATCTGACCAGTGGGACGCGTCCCTTCCAGAAGAAGCGAAAGATTAGACGTTCCAATCTGGTCAGACGAGAAACGGGGTAAGGGACAACGATCAGGCGATAGTATATAATGGAGGCAATATAGGGGTTCGCCGCCTCTGTCGGACATTTCAGAAATAACTTTCTCTCACACCATTTCTGGGTGAGTTTGACCACCCTGTTCGTCACCTCGTCCCAGTTCCTATCCACCTGGAGGTCTCGATTTAACTTGTACGTCTGTTTCAGCGTCCGATGATGATGCTGGACGGCATGGAGTGCCTCTCCAGGCGTCGAGTTGCAAGTCCACTGACTTGTTCTGGTTAAATATTGCATCTGTTATCGCCTTGTATTCCTTTAAAACAGTGCTGAATACCTCGATTTCCGAGATGTCTGACACCATTACGGTGACATCGTCCGCATATGCCGACACAGAGGTTCTGCATCCTAGATCGATTGGAATGCCCATCAACACAAGATTAGTACAATAGTCAGTAGATACAGAAGAGATGAGAGAGGACATCATTGACGGACTGAGCGTGTGTACATTGCAGTGACCCAGCCTCTGAAAACAGGACCGATACCGGCTGCCCTGAGGACAGCTGCCATGTACGATGGTCGGACATATCGAAAGCTTTTGATTGATCCAAATTGATCCCTACCGAAGTCAGATTTCATACCAACCCTCTCTATGATTTATCGCATGAGGTGAAGGTTGTGATGTATAGATATGTTCGGGATTGCACATGTCTGCGCTTCCCCGATCAGATTGCTGACGACAAGTGCCAATCTCTGTGCTAATACCTTGTTCAAAATCTTAAACTCTGCATTCTGCAGAGATATGGGCCGAGAATTATCAATGATATCCCGATTGTTGGCGTCCTTTCTCAGCCGCGCTAACACTCCTCGGCTCACATAGTTTGGAATTCTCCCATTCTGTTGTCAGTTGGAGTAGATATCTGCCAGAAGGTCGCCGAAAAACCTGGCAAGTAAACGTAAACCTCGTAGGTAAGACCATCAAAACCAGGCGATTTGCGCCCCACACAACTACTTATCTCTTCCCGTATCTCATCAGCTGTTATCGGCCCTTTGAAGCACCCCACACCCTCCACCGAGAGAGGCTGCAGGCCGTCGATGTAGGCATTAAAGTCTACCTCTATCTCAGACCTGCTTCTTGTCCCGAACAGTTGACCAAAGTATCGCTGAAAAGCCGCACACATCTGCTTGGAATCGAGTAGCATGCACCCGTACCGGTCCACCAAGACCGAATTGTGGTTTTGTTGCCGCGTTGTTCCTCTGCCGCTCGGGCCCATCGGACGGCCTTCGTTCCTTCGTATCTGAGGGCAAGCGCCTTAGCTCTGGCAACGCAGAATTCGTGTTCCTGACTAAATCACCCTCTAATCTGTTGTTCACTTATGCTACTATCGATTCTGTCCTAATCACCCTTTTCAAGGCACACCACCATCTGTTGTTGCCGATTTTCCCCGTCAACGACCACCTAACTAAATCTCAAATCCGATCTCAGTAGGCTTTGCGCAGCGGGAATGATGTGTTTAGCTTCCTGTAATCCTGTCTATTTGTCATATCTAGGTCAACCATGCAGATCACAAATTTGTGATTTGTGTAGTCGACCAGTTTAAATTGTGGACACCCTATGCTATCCTTATCCGCTGACCTAATAAATACTCTATCTAGATACGATATGGATGCCCGATGTGGTTGGTCCATGTCCACACGTCTACATTTGGGAAATCCAGTCGGTACCTGTCAGATAGTTGAAATTGTTTGAGCAGGTTTGCGAGGCTTTTACACCTCCCACTCCTAATGCCTGGCCCCACACAATCCCAGCTTCCGTCTAAGATGCCATTCACGTCTCCCACTGGAACTAAAGTGCTGGACGTTCCAAAGAAAGCGTCTAGACACCTGCAGAAATCTGGGCGCCCTGCCCCTGTCGGGGTATATACGACCACGCATCTAACGGCATCACCTTCGCTACTGTCAACGTCCAGGACCACGGACTTACCGTTCGGGTCCAGCAATATCGGCCGTACCTCGAGATCCATACCTTTCCAAAACAAACACGGTCACCCCTCCTCCAAACCCATGCCTACTAAGAGATGCGTACACCTCATAGTCGTCAAAGATGGGTGCGAGTGCATGTGTTTCTGAAATTATGGTCTAGCTGATTTCCATCACTTCTATATCTACTGACCCGAGGTCATTAAGTAAGTGGCCTTCCTTCCAAGGTGACCCCAGGCCACGTATATTTATGCTACCTACTCTGGTTAAGGCCATGTTGGTCGGAAAGATAGAAGGGAGAGAGGTCATTTACATTGCTCCTGGGGAAGTGCGGGTGATCCAGTAGTCCGGCTTATTGTAAGCGTTCCTTCTAGTACGGTTTTTTACAGTCTTTTGTTCAATGTACATCGGAAGTCCCCCACGTCGTTGGGGAATTTTGTTTTGAGATATCTATGTATGTCTTATGTGGTATCTATTATGTATATGTGTGGAGTTGTGTTATGTGATTCTTGGGAGAGTTACTTACTGCTTTGTTTGTCTTTTCTCTTATGAAATTGACTATTTTGTTATTTTTGTTTATCACGGAGTAGTTGTTGTTATTTTCTTGTTTGGTTTGCTCTTGTCGCTGTGGTTACGGGTGTTGTGTATGGTTCTTTTTTCTCTTGTTATTGTTGTTGGTGTGGTCGCGGGTTTGGTTGGATTTGTGTTTGCTGTAGAGTTGGTGATGTTGGTGGTGTTGGTTGTGTCGATGGAGGGGGTGGTGTTCGTGTATGATTGGTTAGATCGGAACCTCCCGCCCCTTCGTGCCTCTTAGCTTTCTGAGTTGGCAGGTTGTTTGTACCTTTGTTTATTTTCCTCCTAACGGGGACATTCTGCCATTTGGAGTTTTCTTCGCATACAATACACGATATATCTGAATGGCCCGACAAGGAGAGATGGTTCATGGTAGCACAAATGTGGAACCTCGCTCGTCTGTCCTTTACTGCCACACACAATAGGGTGTCAACTGGTAAGTCAATGATTTAAGAGATGGCTTCGAAACCGTCTTGGTTCGTTTGATAAAGATTGTGCAGCCTTTCCCAGGCTAAATTCCCATTATTTATTCCTTGGACTTCTAGGGTTGTGTTGGCATCCTCTATTTCCGCCAAGGCCGTCACCAGCCAGGGAATGGTTATTTAAGACGGTACTTCCACAGCCTTCATCTTTGTCTCTTGACAGCTGAGATAGGTGGGTATGAGGATAAATTCCTCATTCTTTACCGAGGTCGTGGAACTCCTTTTGGCTTCCATTTCCGTGAGGAACCTCACATCTACCGTGCCATATTGCTTGCTGCGGCTGATATGCATTTTTTTGGTTCCACAGTGGTTTAAGGAATGTATCTATCTCTGAATGGGGTGCTTTCTACCCGTCTATCTTTTACGCCTATACACCTGTACGTTATTCTGCATCTTCGTGTTTGTTCTATGACGTTTGGTGCAGTGACGTTTCCTAGATTCTTTCATTTCTTCCATTTCTAACTGGAACCTTTCACGTACTCTCGTGGTGGTGGCTAGGAGACGAAAGAGCCGGTGGTTGTATTAGGGGTGGTGGTGTTGGTGTTGCTTGGTGCTGCAAGCATTTGCTGATTCACCATTGAGCTGGTGGCGACGGCGTTGATTTTACTGTTAGTGTTGACCGTGGTGGTGATAGTGGTGGTAGTGTAGCTTGGTGTTGCAAGCGCTTGCCCATTCACCACTGAGCTTGTGGCGGCGGCGTTGATGTTGTTGATATTGTTAGCCGTGGTAGATTTTCTCTCTGCTATCAGAGCTTGTTCAATCGTGACTGAAGTGGTGATATTCATAGTGGTTGTGGTTTTGTCGTTGTCATTCTACGTGTTGTTGTTGTTGATATTATTTTTTTCAATTTCACTGTTGCTGATGTTTTAAATTTTCTGTTTGTTTTCATTACTTTTGTTGATATGGTTGACGTTAATTTTCAGTCTGTTAAAATTAGATTTCTTGTTATTGCTGTTGGTGTTGTTGTTAGTGTTGCTACGGCTAGCTGTAATGGTTGTGGCTGTTAGTGAGATGCTGTTGAAGGGGATGCATTCCAAATCTCTTCCTACTCTCATCCCTCGTCGGCAGCCGTTGAAGCCGGTGCCATGTTTTAAACTAAAGCCTATAGAAGCAGAATTCAAAATACTTTTTCTCATATAGGCCAGGAATAAAAAAGAAAGGTTAGATTCGCGGAATCTAGGTCGCTTTAGGAACAAAATGCAATGAAAATTCCAACAAATGCGCTCTGAAAACAGGTAAACCAGTAAACAACGGAGGATTGTCTTCGATTTGACAACAGACCAATTGCAATACTAATAATAATTTGTTCTACCATAGGCCAACAATCCCAGTACTTCAATGGTACTTTATGTTATCGACCCCTGAACGATGAAAGGCAAAGTTGACCTCGGCGGGACTTGAACTCAGGACCTCCATTTAAGTAAAATCAAGGAACACCACAGATCCAAGGTCAAAATGACAACCAAAGGCAAGTCCGCTCTCCTAACTGGAACGTCTGTGACCTACAGGCGTATACTTAGAGCAGTCCCCTCTACTCTTGCCATTGTTGCCACTCTAACCAAGCTTTCAACAAAATCACTGGAGTACAGCACCTCCCTCTCCGCACTCAATTTCCTTTCCAGTAAAACTGAGTTTCTGCGAGAACGTCGTCGCTCATCCCACCACTAAACCTTTATAGATTGCAAGGGTGGAACTTCCACCGATCCCATTGCCCGACTGGTAGAGAGCGGTGAGCGCTTGGCGACATTCCAGATGCCAGTCGCATTGTCTCGGCCTTTGATTCACCCAAGACTATAGCTCCGTCAAGCAGACGAGCTGCGGAAAGACGTGTCTCACGAACAGTGACCACACCTGTTCAACGTCCAGGAATCTCTGCTGGTGGTACTGCCTGATCCCGGGTTGCGCATTAGCAGCCACGGCATGCTTTGCCCGCCACGGGATGTATCGCATGAGGTGTAGGTTGTTGTGGATGGACATGTTGGGGATCGCGCATGTTTGCGCTTCTCCGACCAAGCCACCGACAACAAGCAACAACATCTTCACTAACACAGTGGCCAAAATATTAAACTCTGCGTTCGGCAGTGTTATGGGCCGAACGTTGTCCGCTACGTTCCCCTTGTCAGCCTCATTCTCAGCAGCGCTACCACACCCTGGCTCACAGAACTAGGAATTCTGCCATTCTGCTGCCAGTTGAAGTAGACATCTGTCAAGAGGTTGCCAAACATGTATGTCATGTATGTGTAAAGCTTGTAAAATTATAATATTAATAATTGTTTCTAACATAGGCAAAAGGCCAACGACCCCAGTACTTGAGTGTTACATTAAATTATAGATCCCGGAAGGATGAAAGCAAAGTTGACCTCGGTGGTATTTGAACTCAGAGGGCAGTAAGCCAGAACGAATACTGCAAGGCATTCTGTCCGCCGCGCTAACGACTCAGCCAATTCTCCAATTATGATTAATTTTATTGGCCGCAAGGTTCCAGGACGTTGAGGACAGTACAATGGTGAAATAAATAGGAAAACAACAACATAAAAATGAAATGTTGAAGGATAACTGCGTAACACTTGTAAAATATATTGACCATTATCATATATAACTGATGTATTACAAACGTTCATAGTATTTACCGAACCCATAACCCTAACTAACGGAGTACGGCTCATATCAACACCAGACCGATTCTGTCTCCCCCGCCACACACAAATATGACAAATAATATAATTAAAAACGGTATCATTCAACATAAGGTTAATAATAGGGAAATATGTACTTCGAATCTGATGCATATAATGTACGAAAAATTGCGTGTGCAATACTCGAGAACAAACATAGAAACAAATAAACGGTACTTGGCGAAAATGATGACAATCTAACTAAAGAACCGGACTTAACGCATCAAGTCTCCAAGAAGAAAACAGAAAACGCATAAATGGGCTCCAGAGGAATATGATTCTATTCCAAATGTATATTTTACATTAACACTCGCTCAAATAATCGAATCTACGACAAAATACTTACATACAATTAGGAAGGAAAATTCCCTGGTTCTAAATAAAACGGTGAACCGTAACAGACTAACTGACTTAACATTATATATTCTCAAAACGAAAACGATATCAGAAATTTAAAAGAAAGAATACATAACAAAAATACAAGTATCGAACACAAAAAACTAACAAAAATTAAAACACTGAGAACGTACATTACAAGGATAGATCTTTCACGTGGACAACGAAGAAAGTAAATAACAAGACATGCCAAAATCAAACCCTACTACATTACAGAAAGCAGATCAACAGAAATATATATTACAGGGAATATGATGAAGATATAAAATAGGAAATTTAAAACGTGGAAATCATCAGCATGACATTCTAAAGGCAGAAATAATTAGATATTCTTACGGATTAACGATAGTACCTCCCAATGATAAAGCTTAAAGACAAAATAGAAGCAACAGTAAAAAACGCAAAACCGGCCAACACAGGCTTAAATAAAGCATACACAAACATCAATATCACCAGACTAAATGAAATAATATATGCAGCAGCCACTGTAGTTATAAAGAAAAGCGGGTACACCTTCATATTTACTCAAATAGGAATACGAAAAACCAACCACAAAACATGGAATATAAATATACAGAAACAGATAGAAAATAAGAGAAAAGACCTATGAATACTGAATGAAATCAATAACGAAACAACACAACTGAAAACAAGGAACGACGAAATATAACATAACAAAAATTTCCCGAAATCAAAGAAGGTCTGAAAGAAGAGATCCTTACTAAATCGGCATGAAAATTCATTTTGGTTTTGAGTCAAACAGTCTGTTTAAACCAAACAGACTATTTGACTCCATGCCAAAACGAATTTATCAAGAATGTGTAGAAAATAGTATAGAAAACAATACAGAGATGTTTAATGAGATACTGACGGAAGCAAAGACAACACATGACTGGCTCATTGATGGGAAATCCATATTTAGCTCCAAGACTAAATAAACAGCAAACCCAAAATACTATAACCTATAACCTGCCTATCTACAATCTACAATGCCTTCTTTGTAATAGTATTGCAGAAAGTAAATAAACACATGGAAAACAAAAACCCTGTTTACAGAAGAGCAGCAGAGATACTGCAAAGGTTCCTAAGTCTGTAAAGACCACTTACTGATCAACAAATCCATAACAGAAGACTGTAGAAGTAAAAAGAAGAGCCTGGCATGCATTGACTACCAGAAGGCTTTTAACAGTTTTCCCCACATCTAGATCTTGGAAACATTATCCATGACTAAGGTAGCACCAGTAATAAGAAGATATATGAAATACGACATGAGTAAATGGCATAGAATTTTGCAGATACAGACAAAAGAGAGAATTATAAAAACTAAAACCGTCTCCATTAGAAGAGAGATATGCCAAAGGGATTCCCTCTCTACACTTCTTTTTTCTCATTGGACCTAACCCGCGAAACCGACACGTTTAACAAGACTAGAAATGCTATGGTAGGAACATCAAACAGCTGTTGTATATGAGCGACTTAATCTATACGCTGCAGATGATAAACAACTAAATACACTAATGTATACAGTACATGGATTTAACAGACACATTTATATGAGATTCGGATTAGAAAAATGCGCTAAGGCAATCTTGAAGAGAGGAAAATTAATTAAGAATATTAATATAACGTTAGATACAGAAACTGAGATAAGAGAATTCCAACAAACACAGACATATACATACATAGGAATCAACGAACTAGACACACACAAATGGAAGAAAAGATTAGAAAGAAATATTAAAGACAAATTAGATTCATACTCAAAACAAACCTAATAGCAAAAACAAATGTAATAGGTATCAATACTCTAGCGTTGCCAGTAATAATTATAATAGTTTGAACTGGATGCTGAACGAACTAACAAGACTAGACAGAAAAAACAAGAAAAATAATAACTGCATTTACAACACACAACCCAAATCTAACATAGCCATAATATATTTCCCAAGAATTTAGGGAGGGAGAGTGTTGATGCAACTGAAAAACTATAATAAAATATCCACTGTTGGACTAGAAAATTACCTAATTTAGAATTCTGGAAAAGGAAAGAAATAGATACGAAACACAAACAAAACAAAAACAAATTGTTTTCTGTTTTCATGGAA
>JAOPJV010058705.1:0-10786 GCA_027122495.1 Muusoctopus longibrachus
GAAATCAATGTAAATATGTGATGTAACTCGCATCCATCATCAGTCCAATTAGCCCGGACATAACTACGTAACCTATGAGTTGTTCATCATATAAAATAGCTTTTAATTTCTTTTCTACAAAGATGATCAAAATATATTCTATGTACAAGCGTTTTCAGAGGATATTCATCGGAAAACACATGAAATAAACAGTAAACAAATATGATATGGAACATTTCGCAAATTATCTATATTAATACTTATATCTAGTAAAATCAATTGTTTGTTGCAAATAATTTCCTATTATCTAAATATTTAATATACTTTCGGCGAATAACTGAATACAACGAAACTTATAATTGTTTGAAAATGCGCATGTTTCCATTTCGCAAACATAATAGTATTACTATTATTTTTATTTGTATTATTATTATTTTTTTTATTATTGTTATTATTATGATTGTTGTTGTTTTTGTTATTATTATTGTTGTTTTCGCTCTAGGTCAGCCCTCAATGCGCTGACATATTATCGAAGCCGTTCCAGCAGTCTTGTTCTTGTACATCTAAGACAACATTGTCCAATGTGTTCATTTTTTTAAAGACTGTAGAGTGTGTGGTTTGAGGGAGATTTGGTCACGATTTCTGAAAGCTCGAGCTACCATGCTGGGCCTCCTCCCTCCCTCCGACATTGGGTTGTTAAAATTGGTTGGTGGAGATTGGCAGAATTAGTACAGCGGTGGTGTACAAAATACAACGCTGTATCTAGTTACTACGTCTCTTTACATTCTAAGTTCAAATCCCACCAGGGATCGAATCTGCCTTTCATCCCTTTCGGGATCTTACTCTTAGCCACCTAATATAATTCCATTCACATCTAGGATGCTTTATAGCAATATTAAATCGGCTCCAGTTCTTGACTGGTACTTTATTTTAACGACCCCGGAAGGAGGAAAAAGATTTGAACTTAATACTAAAAGGGCCAATAACTAAATACCATAACAAAAAGTATTTTGTCCGACGCTCTAACGATTCTGCCAATCAACCACATGTACCAGTCAGTACCAGTGAATACCAATCAACTCTACTTCCCTCCCTAATTATATATGTGTGGCCTTGTGTTCATATTAGAGTTCAGTATGTAGTTTCATCGTACTATATTCTGAGTTCAAATCTTGCTGAGCTTGACTTCTTAGCAACACCAGCATTGGTCTCAAAACAACAACAACAAAAAGAAAAATCTCTCTGAAGAAAGACAAATGTCCGAAACGTCGAGATTTTCACTCTCCTTACGGCAAATCAACTCACTTTAATGTGTTTTTATCTACGAACTTTTATGGACAAACTTTTTGTCGACTACACAGACTAGCACGATTTTCCTGGCATTTTGCGTGGGTCTTAACTATTTTTTTGTTTCGTTTATTTTTAGCTTTTTCGTTGTTGTTGTTTTTTTTTCTTTAATCTCTTCGGTGTAGATAAATAAATTTAAAAAAAGCAACAAATAATTCACATTGAACCACTAGACTGAATCGGCATTGATCTATTTTTTTTTTTATTTTTTTGTGTTATTCGAATATTGGCCTTGTATCTATACAAAATAGATCGATATTAATGCTATTGTCATTGTTGCTGTTGGGAGCTGTGGTCATTGTTATTGTTGTAGTACTTGTTGATAGCATTGTTGCTCAAATAATAGCGACTGATGTTGTAGGGGTTGTTGTTGTTGTTGTTGCTGCTGTTGCTGCTACTGTTGCTGCTGCTGTTGCTGCTGCTGTTGCTGCTCGCCTCCGCTTTTGTTATCACTTATCTTACTGAAACTGTTATTACAGATTCTATTGTTTGTTTTTAGCTCGTGCTGTAATTTTACATTGTTGCCGATGATGATGATGATGATGATGATGATGATGATGATGATGATGATGATGATGATGATGATGAAGAAGATGATGATGATGATGACGATGATGATGATGATGATTATGTTGATAATATAGCGACAAGGAGGAGGAAAACAACGGTGACAAAACTATTCCATTTTTGTGCTGAGTTAATATATTGAAATATTTTTTAGTAAACATCAATACATGAGTGAAAGACTTCGGTGTAGGATTGCCATGCACTTGCTAATCATATTTACACAAACTGAGTGAGAAACAAACAACCATGCATACATACACCCTCATATGACATCCGTACATACATAAATACATGTATATACATACATATTACATATTACCCAGATTATAAATTTCCATTTATACCGATAATTATTGGTGCACTTAGTAGATTTCTAAGTGACAATCTCGAAATACTAGGGTTTTCGGTCAAAAAAAGGGACCAACTAACACGAACTCTGTAAATACAATCACTAAATAGAACAGTAAAAATATGCAAAACTTTTCTAAAATTCAATATGTCACAACTATCGTCTTTATTATCCAAATTCCAGCAATGGATTTTGTTTCTTTGTTATAAACCAGCTCCTTCCTTATAGGAAGAATTCAAATATTTAAAAAATGAAAGAACATACAGACATACATACATTAGAGGTTAACCGTTATATACAGAGCCAGCTTCGTGCGATTATCGTTGACTGGTTAGGCCAGAGTTTGTTCGACAGGATTTTAAGCAAAGGCTACAGTGAACTGTTTACACGTGACACATTTATATATACACCCACACATACTTAAATGAAGGCTTACATACAGCAAATGTTTAAAATACGTGCATGAAAAACTTGTGTTCGTTGATAATACACAAAGATATCTAGAAATATGCAATAATCTGAATTTTGTATTAAACTGCAAGAATAAAACTTCAATACTATACATTTCAAAGAATTAAAAACATTTTCTTATGATAATCTCTTACCGTCGTGAACTGATATCTTCTGCTTGATCTTCTGCTTTAATAATGATTCGATATTCTGGGAAAGTACCTTTTCGACGTAAATCTCTAAGACTTTGACCAACTCTAAGATTCCCGTCTTTATCCATTTTGAACCGGCTTATGTCAGTGAAGGAGGTTCCTCCATCTTTTCTGGTTACTCGAGTAATTGTGTAGGCTATGGTACCGTTCTCTGCTAAATCAGGATCAAAGGCTTCAATGCTTTCTGTAAGCTGGAGAAATATTAATAATATACATAAAATAATCGAGGGTAATGGTTTGGCAGAAATATTAGAGCAACGAGATAAAAATGCTTTTCAGTATTTACTTATGACCCTTCACGTTCTATGTTTAACTCCCACCGAGGTTAACTGTTCTTTTTACTTTTCCATAAGTAATAAAATAAAGTACTGAGGCTGATTTAATCCACCCCGCTCTTCTCAAAAATGTGTAACATTGGGCCATTGATAGAACTCTCTTTATGTAAATATCAATTCTTATCAATATTAAGACTATTAGCATGCAGAAAAAATGACTAACATATTTGAGCGAAGTATAAAACACCTCACTTCTAGAAACGGTACCTGCTGAGAAGCAAAAGTAGTAATGATGACATAAGTAAAGTTAAGTCATGTAGATACCTCTCTTATAATTTACAATTTTGCAGTGAATGCTATAGAGCAAGAAGTAAGTTCCCATAAATGAAGAGATCAATTGATTTTGAGCTCATATCTTCCTAGGTTGACATAATAAAATAAGTACATCAGATAATCTCGGATAGCCTTAGGCTCTGGCTAACTCAATGAAAAAGATGTTTTCAATACTTGGGTTTTCTAATCGGTCAGCCATCTAATATGGAATAGGATTAACGTTGCTTAAACCGGGCGATAATATCTTTTCAACATAATATGGATGTACGCTCATTAGAAAACAGAAAAAAGTCGATTCAGACAACTATAGCCATGGGAAAATTGTTCTTATACTACGCAAAAGAAACAACAAAAATCAAAAACAAAAACAAAACAAAACAATCCTTATTAAATTTTACTCAGCTATATAACATTGAAGGAATGAACTGAAACATGAATAGAACAGACAGAATAGGTCTCACAAATTGATAACGAACTGAAATAGAATTAGGCTAAACTTGAAGCAAGATGGTTAAAAGTGATTTAAAAAGTTCTGTTTGTCAGGGAATTAAAAAGAACTGGAATGTTTGGAACATATATTTTCAGTGAGTATACTGAACCTATTCTGGTAGGGAGAAATACATTGAGACATTTGGAATATGATAAAGGTGATGACTAGTTTTTAGATTACGATATGTTCTCATCTTCTTTACAAGTATCATAATACATATTAAAAATTCAAATGCAATTTTGACTTTTCTATTTAAAGGATTCAAGAGATGGAAATTAGATTAGGAGAATTTAAATCATTAACCATAATGAATATTCTAATCATACGAATACAGAACCCTTGCAAGCATATAGTTATCTGGCTTGCGAGATGAATATTCTACATTACAGAAGCTGTTACAAAATATCCTTCTAAATCTAATTTCCGGATCACCAACATTTCTGTGTCATGCGGAGTAATATTTTCTAAAAAATTACTTAAAAAGCAAATTTCTGACTGAATAATATTGATTCCTAGCATTGGTACAAGGCTAAATATTTTGAAGAGAAGGTATAGTCGATTATCTCGACTGCAGTACTTGTCTGTGCATATTTTACACGGGAAGGACGAAAGCAAATTTGACATTGGCAGGATTTCAAGTCAGAACGTAAAGTGTCGTAACTAAATACCGCATTTTGTTCGTCGCTTTACCCATTCCACTAATCAAACGTCCTTTCCACTAATCAAACGTCCTCTACTGAATATTAGCATTAATATTGTTGGTGGATGTCAGAATTGGTAGAGCGCTGGACGAAATGCCCGGCGGTATTAAGTTATGCCTCTTTATGTCCGGAGTTCAAATCACGCCGAAGTCGACTTTGCTTTTAAGCCTTCCGATTCCGATTCCAAGCCCTTAACTCTTGATGGAGTCGTAGGGGCGCCGTCGTAACATACGGCATTTTCTTTAAACCTAATGGTGCCCATCTCCTCTGCAGGCATGACCACAGCTGATTTCTCGCAGAGAGAGAGAAAGAGAAGAATCGACCCCAGTACTAAACTGGTACTTTATTTACCGACCCCGAAGGGATGAAAGGCAAAGTTGACCTCGGTGGGATTTGAACTCAGTGCGCGAAGAGCTAGAACGAATACCACGAAGTATTCTAACAGATGCTCTAATGACTCTGCCAATTCCCTGCCTTTAATGCTTCTGAGATAGATTAAATAAAGTACCAGTCATCTACTTGATCGATTTGATCAATTATATCCTCTCTCAAAATGTGTCACCATGTACCAATATTAGAAATCCCTATTAATATCATTAGGCATGTACCGGGTCGATTAAATCCACTACACCCATTCCACAAAAAATAAAAAAATAAAAATTGACAATGTGCTTATGTCAGATTTCATTATTACTAGTGTTACTAGGAGAACAGTGAATTGGTAGAATCGGTAGAGTACCAAACAATATGCCTTGCGGTATTTAGTCACCTTCTGAGTTCGAATCACGCCAAGGTTGACTCTGCCCTTGATCGTTTCAGGGTCGATAGAATAAGTGCTAGTCAAGTACTGGGAATTGATATGATCAAATATACTCCCACCCCCAAATATATAGCCTTGTGTCTATGTTAGAAATCCTTATTGAGGGCGGTGGATAGTCAGAATCGTTAGAGCTTTAGACAAAATGCCTTGCGGTATTTGTTCCGACTCTTTACGTTCTGAGTTCAAACCTCACCGAGGACAATTTTGCCTTTCATTCATCTGGGGTCGATAAACAAAGTACCAGTCAAGTACTGGAGTTGATTTAATCGACTTACCCCTCCCCTAAATTTCTGGCCCTGTGCCAATATTGGAAAAAATTATTATTATTATTATTATTATTATAATTACGAGAGGACTGAATCGGTTAAACCGACTACACTCATCCTTCTAATTTGTGACCATTATCATTCGTCCTTCCGGGGTTAATAAAATAAAGTAACAGTCAAGGTACTGAGTGCAGCCCTCTCTCACTCTCTCTCTCAAGCTATCAGATCTTTGAGGTTTCGCTGGGTCAAGCTATCAGATCTTTGAGGTTTCGTTGGTTGAGACTACACGGGCACCTAAACAGAAGCATGCTGCTACCAAGTCATACTCGTTTGTAAGTGAGGACCGAGTTATATATATTATTATTGTTACTGAGAGTATGAAGTGCCAGAATCACTAGAGCGTCGGGAAAAATGGCCTGCTGTATGTAGTTACGACAATTTATGCTATAAGTTCAAATCAACTTTGCCTTTTATTCTCCCGGGGTCAATAAAATATGTACTAGCGTCGATTAAATAGACTAAATCCCTTTCACCAAATCTGTTAGAAAACAAATATCTTTATTATACATACAAAACTCTCGTATTGAGTCTAATTTCACACTGAAACTGATATTACAATACATATGGATATGACTCCGTATATGTATTTATTTATTATTCATAAAATATATTAGTATCTTACCGGATGTACAGGCTCATTGAATGGAATGTTATCCTTTATTTCATATTTGTAGAAAAGCTTCTTGAATTTCGGAGTATTATCATTAATATCTTTCACTTTGAGAAGGATTCGTGCATTAGGGTTGCTCACTTTTTTCTCTTCACTTTTCGTTTCAACAGCCCGTACCTGCGGAAAGAATAATTTGAATGACAAGAGTAAGTTCGTGCACTTAAACTATTAACCGAGAAGTCAGAAACATGATTTCAACATTTTATCCATTCAGCCATTGTACAGCTATTATGAAACAGGGAAAAATAGAAAATAAGTAGTTTCGCAAAACAAACTGAAAATTGATACGCATAAAAAGTGATCAAGGCACCAGGATAATAAGGAATGCTAGGAAGTCGCTTTTATCCCACTATAGTTCCTCCTACAACAAAAAGGAGGGTGACTCTTTGCTTGACATCTCCATGCAGAGCTATGATGGAGCTGAGGTAACCAATCTCGTGGGATTATTTATTCTTGAGATACCTAGAAAGTGCACCATCATTCATAACTCTGAATTGTGCAGAGATGATGGCTTAGAAATTTCATACAACATGAATAGCCACACCGTGGGTAGATTTTCAAAGGACTTAATGGGAATATTCAAGGAGTTTGATTTAAACAAATATTAGGACCGTCTTAACGATAGTTAACTTTTTAAACATAACACTAGATTTAAACACATCCTCTACGGAAAGCCAAAAGAAGACACAGAGGACAATATATTCATACACAAAAATTCCACCCACCTCTCCAGGTATAATTATTAATGTTGCAGTTGGAACTAGGAGAGTTGTTTTTATCTATTCCCAGACAGGAACATTTTAAACAGCCCCCTACTATAACGATGCACTAGCTAGAAGTAGCTTCAGCGAGAAGCTAGTATGCACCCGCCATAAAAGAACCAGGAAGAGGAAGGTAACCTGGTTTAATCCACCTTACAGCATGAATGTAGCCACCAATATAACCAGGAACTTTATATACCTAGCAAGACAACATTTCTCTCCAACACACAAACACAATCTCTTGAATACCAATAACATTAACGTCAGCTATTCCTGCTTGGATTACATCGCTATCCAGTTCACACATCACAACTGAAAACACGCACTTATACAGCCCTCACTCCAATGATCAATTTGTAACTGCAGAAATCTCCCTACTTACCGACACAAAGAATTTTGCTTTTCAAAGAAATTGTATATAGAGCTTCTACAACAACCCAGACGGTACTAAAAGAAATTCCGCGGGACTTACTGCGAACACGTTCAAAATCTGTTACTACCGGTATCTCCACTCGACTTATTCAGATTAATGGACAGGAAAAACTCATATTTCTTGTCCAAATTTAACCTCAGGAACCATGGATTGAGCCGGACTCCAATAACATGTAGCATCGTCATCAAAGCCACTACATGCTTCAATAGACCTCGAAACTACAGGTTATGCCTAACTGAAAAGTTACAGATATTACAACAGACAGTGACATCACTTAACCGGAGATCAGATATATTATCTAGTTGTGACCATCGTAGAAAATTCCGCCGGGACAGCTACCATACACTCGAAAATCTACGACCTACTGATAGAGATCCACGGTCAACAGATTCAATAAGCGTCGCAGTGGAGCTACTTCTTGATGACCATATAGTTTTCATTAAAACATAGCTGTTCTGCCAGCAATAATCATATTTCTGGTTTTCCACGTATTGGACTACCTGACCCTCACCTCGACCAATGAGAATCAGCCTAGCTGGTGCGTTGCAGACACACTGCTTCATTCATTAACTAAATTGTGCATGAACGAACGTACCTGTATTACACGTGTGTAATTAACTGATTCCTAATATATATATATATTACCCTGAGCTATGTAATAATAACGGGAAACTCGTAGTATAAACTGAGTGAAGCCTCAGTCTCCAATAAACACACACACACACACACACACACACACACATGCACACGCACACACAGACAGATAGATAGATAGATAAATAGATAGACAGACAGTGTTAACATATTTAATGCACGTTGCAATGCTAATTAATATTTACTATTTAATGCACGTTGAAATGCTAACAACAAATAACTGAGCGGCAAGAAAAAAGTAATGGTCATTGATTAATTTTATTATATTTCGACAAGTACGGTAAACAACTCAGGACATGTTTCGGGATTATCATGACTTCATTAGCGAAGCATACATTTCACCGTACTTGCCGAAGTAGTCTCTAAGATTGTCAAAAATATTCCAAGAACTGAGACATAATTCGGTCTGGTAGAATCGTTATAACTTCGGACAAGATACCTTGTGGTATTTATTTCGGCTGTTTACGTTCTGAGTTTAAATCGCACTGAGGTCAACTATTTATTTCATCGCTCCGGAGTCGATAAACAAAGTAACAGTCAAGTACAGGGTCGATGTAATCGACTGTTTCCCCTGCAACCAAATTTCTGTTCTTGTGTCTATGTTAGAAACAATTATTAGTAATGCCCGGTGTTATCACTCGCAGTTGCTGAAATAATTAAAACAATATTAGTCAATGACTAATATTGATTTTTTCAACACCGCATAATTATTTATAGTTAGCTTTTTGATGCACTCTGTATTAAATATATTAACACTAAATTTAATACTGTTTTTTTATGCGGGTGGCGTCTCTGAGTAAATTATTCTCTAAACAATTCTAGTTTTTTCTTTTTTAATGCAAACTATTGTATATTCTTGAACACTAGTTGGCGTATTTGTTCTGCAACGAGTTATCAGAAATGCAATAAATGGCCTGATGGAAACTTAAACAAAGACGCTATTGTTCACCAATAGCAAAATATAATATATGAATAAAATAAACGTTTGCACACAAATCTTAGGGAATGAACAATAATGGAAATACAAATAAAAATATAAGCGAAAGATTTCTTCAAATCTTAAAGATATATTTATAAAACGACTTAATGACACAAAAATATATGACTATAGTAAGTAAATTATAACAGAAAACCTCGATTTCTTTTAAAACTCTAGGGTTTTTCTTGAGTGCGTTTTTTAATGATCATATGTAATTATAGGTGAATTGGTAGGTAGAGTCGTAAGAGCGTCAGATTGAATGCCTTGCACTATTCGTTTCCGTTCACTGCACTCTGAGTTCAAATCCCGTCGAAATCAACTTTGCCTTTCACCCCTTCTGGGCCGATAAATGAAGTACCACTCCAGGGCTGGGTTCTAGTCTCCTCTTTCTCTTTCTGTCTTTCTCTCTAGAAGAAATTGGCTGTGGTCAGGCTGGGAGAAGGGATGGGCCCCGACAGGTTTTAATAAATGCCCAAGAAACGCCGTATGTTATATATATACATTATGGCATGAGCTAATGAAGGAGCCTCCTTGCGGTCGCTCGGTTTACTATAATTGGCTGCTAAATCTCCCTCACATTTTCCGCTATTGTCTTAAAGATCGAATAATATACCGGATAAAGTAATGATGAATATTATGTGCCAGAAAAGAAGACGAGGCGGTCACGACTTCAATGCCGTTCGACCGATGTAGGCTTGTCCCCCCGGAAAAATATTTTCAGAGAGCGATGATTTTGTACAAAACAATTTAAACCTCACCCCAACGTTGTCCAAAATACGCACACAAATTCAATCAAACAACAACATTTACAAAATCTCCACAAGTATATGACATTCCAGAAACAACAAAAACAACACAAAGTACTATAATAATCTATTTTCCTAATATCACAGCTTTGCACAGAATATATAAAAAAATCCGAACACCTTAAACACATAAACAAATTTTATAAACATCCGCAACGCCCTAAAAAATACCTTTATGAAACTAAAAATAAATGTTATGATCAAACATCATAATCACGTCAGAAAACATTGTTATAGCTACAAAATACGACACCATAATTGCACTCTGATAAAGTTGAACATGCCATATCATCATGGAGGACGAGTCATAACATACATCAAATCATGCATACACTACATAGATACCACAAACGATATTCTAAAATTAACAGGACACGGAAAATACGGACATTCAAAATAATAATAAAAAAACAGCAACACGAAGCACATTAATATATTAAACATACAAATACCACCAAGTGTGCCACTACGTTGTACACCCCAACTGCGAAATCGTAAAACTCAACTCAACAGTTTTGATGCAGACGACTTCAACGCTCACAACGCAGCCTGGTTTTCGGAAAATGATAAGACGTGGAAAAATAGCATCGCAACTAAGCTCTCTTTACACCCTACACAATCCTCACCAACATAC
>JAOPJV010059639.1:0-10783 GCA_027122495.1 Muusoctopus longibrachus
GAAAATACACAGATGTCATAGCTGACTATCAAAATACACAGATATCATAGCTGACTATCATAATACACAGCTGTCATAGCTGACAGTCAAAATACACAGATGTCCTAACTGACTATCAAAATACACATATCATAGCTGATAGTCAAAATGCACTGAATGTCATAGCTGACAATCAAAATACACAGATTTCGTAACTGACGTAGTCAAAATACATAGATGTGATAGCTGGCTGTCAAAATACAAAATATGCACTACTATACTAAATGACAGCTTCAACAACCTCCCGCTAACACGCACTATCGTAAACACCATTGTGATCAGCAAAGATTTCAACTCCATCTCTCTCTCACTACTCACTTATAAAAGCACAATACTAAACACCTTCTTAAGTTACAACACAAAATGCTAGCTAGTGAAATATGTGTCATGCTATCTAGCTTATGTAGTATACAATAACACTACATACAAGAATTAATAATTTTCTGAATACCACAAAGATTGTTCCCTCACCCACACTTTTTAAATTATACCTGTATGGTCTGCCTACATCCTGCACACCCTCATATGCCTATGACATCCCTTTTATCTCCTCTCACCATAGCTACCCAGCTACATCAATCAACAAGAAATGTGGCCCCAAAACAAAACACCTAAAGTAGTACCTATGGAATTCATCATCTCCCTCCTTACTCGCAACACCAGAGAGCATAAAAAACAACCAACCATTTCTCCAGTTGTACATCAAAATCTAATGATAACATCCACTCCCTTAATGATGAAATCTTTGATGGCTGAACAGTTCTATACAGGACCCACAAGCTCTATTACAGGTGGGGCATGTATATGTGATATTGGTGACATGAACAATGGTGACAATTATGGTTGCATCTCTTCTGGCTCTCTTCAGAAATCTTCTGGTTGTCCTTTCCATTTCCAGCATACAAACGCCAGCTTCACACAGCTACCGCTAGGTGATATGGTCAACTGCAACATCCTCCAGCACTCAAGTCTCATCTTGCACTTTCTCAAAGTACTCTTCAACTGATCCTTACAGTGCTTCTTTGCCCAACAACATAAACAGCTCACACACATAGAAGATTAAAATACTAGTAGTTACATACAACACCTCTACAACATTCACAGCAGACATAGAAAACATAGTGCATGCATAGCTTTCCCTCGTATTCAAGGATGACCTGGTATCAGCATGTACCATGCTTTCACTAACGATTTCAGATGCCCATGTAGTAATGAGCAGACATAGACACACTCTTGGCCCTCTCACCCATGACCCAGTGGAACATCCAGGATGTCACAGCTAGAGGGAAAGAGGGATGCACCAGCAGAGCTGCTGCTGGTACTCATTTTAGCTGAGTGGACTGGAGCAATGTGAAATGAAGTGCTTTGCTTAAGGACACAATATGCCATCAGGTCCCACAATCGAACCCATGACCTTATAATTGTGAGCCCAACAGTCTAACCACTAGGCCACGCACCTTCACAGAAAACATAGTAAAGAAAACAAAACGTTACACAAGCAGACTTATAGAACACTCACAGGTACCACATTTCGACAACAGAAAAAAACAACAATGGTGTACAAACAATAACATAGATCCATCATAGAATATGCCAATCCAACCTTGGACCCCAATCTCTCCAGCACAAACTAAAAAGAACACAAAACAGCCCACTTCACATCATTACAGGCTGTACACAGACCACAACCACAAAAATACTCAAAAAGAACCCCCCCCCTCCCCCTGGACATGCAAGTGGTGCAGTTGGTTACTACTACATGTACAACTACATCCAGTTGCTGTACCCACATGTAAGAGATGCTCCATCAACATGTAGCCTATAGGCTAGTGTGAAGTTAGCAATAAGAAGGAGTACGTACTGTATAGTGTATTACCTTGGCAGGGACATGAAACGACACACAGACAGCCAGAACACTATTATGGCAAGACCAACAAATTCTCTGCAAATATAACAGGAAACATGGTTTAATGAGGGAGGTATGGTATGTTGGGTGGGGTAAAGTGTAGGGGTGGTGGAGTGTGAGATATTGTGGAGGTGTGAAGGTCTGAGTGTGAGGTGGGGTGAGTTTTAGAGGTGTGTTAATGAGAGTGCGAGGGGATGGAGTGGAATGGGAGAGAGGTGTGTTGGTGAAGATGTGAGGCAGGGCAGAACAGAGAGAGAGAGAGAGAGAGAGAGAGAGAGAGAGAGAGAGAGGGAGAGAGAGAGAGAGAGAGATGAAAGTGAAAGACTGGAGGGAGAGAGAGACATGTGAGTGACGATATGAGTTGGGGTGAAGTGGAAAAGAGAGGTTTGTTTGAGTGGTGTGAAGTAGTGTAGAGCAAGAGATAAAGATGAGTGAAGACTAGTGTATGTGTGAGTGTGTATTAACTAGAGGTGAGGCAGGTAAAACAGGTAAATCAGAGAGTGTAAGACAGGTAAGAGTGAAGAGGGGAGATAGGGGTCAACTGATAAAGGTCATAGGTAAGGTAAAAGACATGTGACTGTGGATAAGAGAGATCAGTGGATGGACATCAGATTTCTGATTATGGCAGAGTTTAATGTGAAGGGTGGAGCAGGAGAGTGAAGTGGAAGTATGGAGTGCAAGGGTTTGTAGTAAGAAGGATGATCAGCTTATCTTAGTTCCAGCGAGTTGATATTGTAGCAGCTTCTGTTCTCATGCGTAGCTTATCCTCTCTCTGATTACTTCCGATGCGTCCTCGCAGCTTGCCCCGCACATGCTTTCTGACGTCGTCTCTGCCCCACTTCCTGTCCCCTGACGTCACTTCCCGTCCAACTTCCGGTGCCATACCACAATTTCAAACCATGTTACAACAAAATCTATCGATAAACAGTTCATTAATCTGCAGTATGACCACATATTCAGTCTTTCAAAAGGTTTGTCGAAGAAGCTACCAGTCAAGTACTGGGATCAATTTAATTGACCAATACTGATGTCTCCCAGGTTTCTTCAAATACGAGATTATGGCTGAGAATCACAAACAAATTTTCTTAGTGCTGCTTGTGTGCTTTAAAGGCAGATGAGGGTGTAAATCCCAATGGCCATAGTATACCTGTGTGGAGCAGCGACACTAGCAATTACTAGCTTTGAAGGTCATAATGATGGAACATTACCACACGAATCCTATAATTAGTGGGATATGTGATGTGTCCATCATTGTACTCAATGCAAGAAAAAAGAAGTCGAAGTCGAAGAAACTAAGATTCTTTCAAATGGTTCAAAATATTTAATTTCCAACAGTGAATATTTATTTTCTTGATTTGGAATAATTTTTTATTTGATTATTCCAAAAATTTTATATTCTAAACTTACAGAAACAATACTGAATAAAAAAAATTTATTGGTTTTTGTTAATTTTTATATTGGCTATAAACATTAAATAGAATTATAGTCAACAGCAATTTTTTAAATATTCTTTATTACTTGCTTATAGAATCAGTCAATGACCTACTAGCAGTATGTCAGTTAGCCTTAGATTTTTTCCCACATTTACTGAGATTACTGAATTTGAATTCCAATTAACAACTAAAATAGAACTGAAATAGTTTATAAAATCCAGTTTTAAATTGCTTACTTCTGAGATATTTTTGTATCTTTTGAAGAGAGTATTGTGACACAAAAAAAAGGAAAGCTATTTTGGGAATAAAATTATTTCTTACTTTGATCCATTATTTTAGTTTTTTATCTATTAAGTTTCCATTGTTATCCTTTTCTTATTTTCTTTCAGTCATTATTTTAAAAAATTGCTAGATATTGTAGAAATAAAGAATATGTAGAAATACAAAGGTTTTGATAATAAATTTAAAACAATATTGATCTAAAAGATTTCTTTTTAATTTGTTTTCAGCTAAAAGTTTCTGATGTGTTTCCACATTTCAGTGTTCCGAGAAAGTTCCAAAGTGTAAGTTGCAATATCATTTATTCTGAGACTGGTGTGTGTGACAGTATGTTTTAGTGAACTAAGACATGGATTAGATAAACAGTTGGAATGCCCTCATTGCTACTACTCTTGGTAAAGGCATGAATATCATAACTTCCAGTTCTCCCTCTCCTGTTAAATCTGGGTTTTCTTATCTAGATAAGAATTAATTATTGATTTCTAATATAGGCACGATGCCTCAATTTGGGGATAGATATAGTCAATTAGATTAACCCTAGTACCCAACTGATTACTTATTTTATTTACTCTAGAAGGATGAAAGGTAAAGTCAGCTTTGGTGGGATTTGAACTTAGAACATAAAGGTACGCAACTAAATTCCATAAGGCATTTCATCCCTCACTCTACTGATTCTGTCAATCCACCATTCTTTTGTAAGAATTGATTATTACCAGTGAGAAGTGTTGCTCATAATGGATACAACTATTTTTATAAATTTGATGTAAGGAAACATATTTCATCTTGCTGTGAAGGAATTTGGGGATTCAAAGATCAAGTTGGAGAGGGAGCATGAGGTAAGTAAGCAGTTAAATGTTAGAACCTTATCAGCTACAATGTAGTAGTTGATGTTATATACTCTCTATCGATTCAGGTGTACTCCAAGGCTCAGTTATCTCTCCCTCACATTTCCTTCTTTAGATGACTGGTCTTACTGTCATGGTCCTCTCCTACACTTCTTTCATATTCCGCACACACAACCTCAACAACTCTTGCTGAGCTTGTATGCACCCCAACTCCATAAACAGAAAGTGTGAAACATCCAGCAAGACAGTTTTATTCAACAGCACCAAACACAAGCCTTGCACATTTCAAGGAAGCATTTCAAAAACACAGCTAAAAAGATCACACTTTTTACAAATGCTGGACATTACACTCTTCGATGACTTTTCAAGGCAACCTCACACATTTTACTTAACAGTAATTACATCACAAAGGTTGCATTTATTTTTGGTATCAGAAAGTATCTTCTCCCTGAACAGTTGTTACCTCTATACATTCTGTTGGACCTAATGTACTGATTGAAGGTTTGATAGCTAATATCACATCTTCAGTACATGGTACACTATTGCATCCTTGGAAAACACACTTGTTTCTCAATGATATAGTCACCTAACTGTAAATAGGTGTGATGAGAAGTACATCTGACTGCTGTAGGCAGCAGGGCATACACATTTGTTATTGTCTGGCGTCTTATCCAGAAGGATGATATCTAAACTGCTTAATACCATAAAAACTGGGTAACTTTCAGAACATTTCTACTACCTTATACTAACAACAATGCTTAAAAATTAAAAACAAAAAATACAATAAAAAATATTATTTTTATCTTAAATCTCATTATAAGTTATAAAACATATAAACATTATTGTTGATGTTGACTATTACATCAATTCTTGCTTTCAATAATTAAACAGCTTTTGGTTTTCAGAGATTAAGTTCATTTGGAATGGTGAATAAAGAGTCAATATATTTTGTGAAAATCTTCCCTAAGCAAGCAACAGATGCAATATCTAATCCTGAAACTTACTCTAAGTTTCTTGTCTTTTTGAAGCAAGTTCTTCAAAAGAGATCCAATCGGCTGATACCAAAAATGGAGTAAGTTAATTTGATTTTATTTCTTTTTAATTGAGTGTGTGTAGATAAATGTAATAAAATGTGCTAGAGTCTGTACTTTATATTTTAAGGACTTTATGTTTAATGTATGCACTAAAATCTGTAAATTATAGGTTTGCAGTTTTTATTCTTCACATTGTTGTGATATTGTTTGTTAATATCACTCAATTCTTTGACCATCATAGCTATGTGTAACTATATCTGATATATTAGAAAGCTTTACTTTCATAGTTTCATTAAGATGCCTGGCTACTTCGGATATGATTTAATAGTTAACTCCTGATAAGTATTTACTGAGCTCATGATGTTATTGTGTGGTTCATGTCTTCAGTCTTAGATTTGCAGAGCCTGCTTTTGTTCTCATACTTGTTGTTTAATCCCTCAAATCAGCTCTGATTGAGCAGACCTATGATTGAAGGTGTTCCAACAATGACCATCTCGTTTTTTTGTATATCTAGGACTACATTGTCCAATGTGTCTTTCCTTTCTTTCAATGCTTTCAAGAAATCAGGATGTGATTTGAGGGAGATTTAGCTACTATTTCTAGCAGGTTGAGCAATTGAATTGAGGCTCCCTCACTGGCTCTCATGCTTTTTTCTCTTTGATTAATCTGTCTTTTGTGCATTAGGTACTTGGCTGGGTTTCTTATTCTAGCTCCCTAAACTTTTTCCACCCTGTTCTTACCCTGGCTACTATACTTTCAGTACACCCACCTCCACAGCTAATTCGGTCACCTAGGTAACAAAAGCTATCCAGTGAAATTTCTGAGCATTTGAAGAAATTTATTTCGCCTGTATTCTTACTGCTAACTACTCCTGAAGGAGTCTACCTTCTCTGTCAGCTTGCCAGATATGGAGTCTACCTTCTCTGTCAGCTTGCCTGTATTCCCACTACAATTCTTGTACATCCATAGTTTACACTGGGTACACCATGCAGAATTTCTACCTACTCCTTTGCTGTATATCAAGCATGGCCATTTCCCTGATGGTAACAGGGTCCTGTCTACTTTCCTACTTAGTAAAACTTTTGTCTTTGCTAAGTTTATTTTGAGCCTCTCCAATTCTAGGCTTTGCTTCTATGTCTGGAATTTCTTCTCTAAATCTTTAACATATTCAGCTATAAAACATACAGGAGTTCCCATTGACAATTGGTCTTAAACTCCTCTGTTATGGCCTGGAGAATTATAATAAATAGGAGGGGTCTGAGAACTGATCCCTGATGGACACTAAATTCCTCACTGAACTCATTGCTGACTTTCACCTTGCACCTCTGTACATGGCTTGTATGGACCTTACAAGCCATTCATCTACCCCTAACTTCCTTAATGACCACCAGATTATAAAGTGTGAGACCCTGTCAAAGGGCTTCTCCAGGTTGACGAATGCTAAGTATAGGGGCTTACTCTTAGCTAAGTACTTCTCCTGCAGTTGTTTTACTAGGAAGATGACATCGGTAGTACCTCTTCCTGGTACCAAGCCGAACCGCATCTCATCTATGTTAATTCTGCTTCTGATCAATTGTGCAATAACTCTTTCTGTAACTTTCATAACCTGAGCCAACAATTTGATGCCCAGTATAACAAATTGTGATATGAAAAATTCAAAAAAAATTTTTTAAAGTGTTACATAATTTTATTTAAAGTATGGCTCATTAGATGTAAAAAATATACCAAAATACTTTGTCAGTGTAGGTTTAGTTGTCATCAGTATTTTTAAAATCTTTTTTTACTACTTTTATTTATTTTTTATTTTTATTTATTTTACTGCTAGTTGTGTGATGACAGCTTTTATTTTTTACAGCTTTTCATTTCCATGTTTCTATCACTTTCATGATCATTGTGTGTCATTATTGTTTTTTTTGTTTGTTTTATGTTTTCGTTACTCAATCGGAGGAGGAGGGAACATGTTCATGACCTTTGCAGTCTTTCCTAGACTGATTAGGTTGATGCTGTTGAAGTGCAGCTTAAACTTCTGTTGTTGTTGTTTAGTCCTCAGGTCAACCCTGATCAAGCAGATCTATTCATTCTAGCCATATTTCTATTTTATTTCCAGGCATAGTGTAACTAGGACCACATTATTCAATATGTTCTCTTCCATTTTTTTTAACGGTGGTAGGGTGTGATCTGAGGGAGATTTTGCTGCTATTTCTAGCAGGTTGAACGACCACTTAGAGGCTCCCCTGTTGGCTCATCTTCTGCAGTCGATGTCTGTGTGAAAAACATGGGCAAAGGAGAGAATTCCAGAAAGATGCAGTTGGAGAGAGGAATGATTGAATAAAGTGTTTTGTGTAGGGTATAGAGGGTAATGCACAATAGGGATGATGAGAGGAGGAGTGCTGGGTGCATCAGGTAGGTTGAGCCTGATGTGGTATACACAGCTCAGAGGAGCAGAAACTGTTGTAATGTCAGTAGAAGAGGAAGAAGGGGAAAAAGAAATAATGATTTCTAACATCGGCACAATGCCAGAAATTTGGGGGAGGGAACAGTCGATTTTATCGACCCCAGTACTTTGCTGGTACTTTATTTTAGCGACCCTGAAAGGATGAAAAGCAAAGTTGGGATTTGAACTCAGAATGTAAAGAGCCAGAACAACTACCGCAAGGCATTTTGTCCGACGCTCTAACAATTAGTTGTGTTTTGTTTTCATTTGTTAAGTTTTGCTCCTAGTTAGATATTTATTTGAACTGTTGAAGCAAGTGTTTCATAACTTCAAGCACTCTATCATAAATGGTGAGTGTTACTTAACTTTTCAGTTAAGTAATCTGTGTGACGTTATAGTGTTCTTGTTTTTTGCGTACAGGAACAATGCCATACCTGTGAAAATACTCATTACACTTAGATTAGTTGTTTAAGCAATTTAACCACTCAACTACTTAGCTGTCTGACACCACTACATGTTTAAGTATAATTTACATTAAGCATAAAATCAAATCTATACTTTTTTTAAATATATTAATCTATACTTTTTTAATTAACAATATTAATAATACTAATAATATAATAATATCGGTATTAATATTAATAATATTATTATTATATTAATATAATCCTTTTAATATTAATAGGATTATATTAAATAATCCTATTGTAATGCACATATAGTAACAGACAAATTATCAAATTGTTTACTGCCAGTTATATTAATTGTCGAGTTGTTTACTGCCAGTTATATTAATCCTGCTATAAACTACAACCACTCACCATATTGAGTACTTATCTTCCACATTCTTGCTGTCTGTTTCACAGCTACGTAAGTAGGTAGGAATAAGTAGGATTAAGTACACTGGCCAAATATTACATGCAGCAGAGGTGTATGAAATAGCCTAAGTAGCAAGTATTTATCATGATATTTTAGGTTTTGTTGATCATTTTCTTTCTGTAAACTAACTTCTGCTGCTGTTGTTTAGCCCCAGGCCAGCCCTGATTGAACAGACTTATGATCAAAGATATTCAAGCCGTGACCAGCCCGTCTTTGTTTAAGATAGAATGTACCAGGACTATATTATCCTGGATACACATATTTCCTTCTATTTTTAAAACTGTAGGGTGTTATATGAGCCATATAAATTTGGCTGCTATTTCTAGCAAGTAGAGTGACCACGTAAAGCCCCCCCCTCTTTGGCTTGACTTTTGTTGTTGTTGTTTAGTGTGTCGTTTAGATCCATGTGATCCATGATCCAGCTGACCTATGGTCAAAGACTTTCCAGTCGTCAACATACCGTCTTTTATTCAGACATAGTCTATCTAAGACTACATTATACAATGGGTTTTCTCCCCCTCTTTTTTTTAAGACACTAGGATGTCACTTGAAGGTGTCGGACAGAATGCTTTTGCAGTATTTTCTCCGGCTCTCTGCGCTCTTTGAGTTCAAATCCCGCCGAGGTCGAATTTACTTTTCCATCCTTTCGGGGTCGATAAATAAAGTATATGTTAAGTACTGGAATCGATTCTTCTTCCTTTTTTCTCTCTCTTTCAGGTCAGCTTTGCCTTTTATCCTTCTAGGGGTCGATAAATATAGTACCAGTCAAGTACTGGGGTTGTTGGCCTTGTGCCTATGTTAGAAACAATTATTATTTGATGTTGAGGGCGGTGGAGTGTCAGAATCGGTAGAGCGACGGACAAAAAGCCTGGTGGTATTGAGAGTCATTCAGTGGTCTATAAAATAAACTACCAATCAAGTCCTGTATCGTCGATATAATCGAACATCCACTCTAAAAACAGTTAGATATACTTGGAGTCACGCCTAGCTATACCAAACTTCATCTCTTTCGAGAAACGGCCCCGTGGTCCTCATATGAACCTCTACTTGTCTTAGGAAATGAAATGGTAATGTGAAAATACTATGGAACAGACCACCAGGTAGCACATAATGAACCTGGTATCATTCTCCGTGGATTGGTAGAGTCGTTAGAGCGTCGGATAGAATGCCTGGCGGTATTTGTTCCGGCTCACTGCGCTCTGAGTTCAAATCTCGCCGAGGTCGTCTTTGCTTTCGGAATAGATAAATGAAGTACCAGTCTAGAGCAGTGAAGGCGCGTGGCCTAGTGGTTAGGTGGTTGGGATCACGATCGTAAGGTCGTGGAGTCGATTCCCAGACCGGGCAGCGTGTTGCGTCCTTGAGCAAGCCACTTTATTTCACATTGCTCCAGTCTACTCAGCTGAAAAAGGAGTACCAGCAGTAGCTGGGAGTTAACCCTGTGACGGACTAGCGTCCCATTCAGGGGGAAGTCTTGCACTCTCAGTCGCTTAATGCCACGGAAACCGGGATAAGCTCCGGCCTAATGAGACTGGCGGAATCGTTTGAGCGTTGGTCTTGCGGCATTTATTCTGCCGTGGCCTAGTTGGGTGGTAGACTTAATCCGTCACCCGGTTTAACACCAACACCTGGTCCTTGGGTACCTTTAACGGAGTTCACTCCGTTGCAAGCCTTTGGCCCAGGTCTCCGGTCTGAAGATACCTTCCTCCTTCCCTCTCACCAGTCTCGGAGGCTCTGAACATGGTGATGGCCACTACACTACCTCCTAACTAAGCAATAAAAACAAAATAGGACCATAATGTTATCCAAAAGCGAGCTGAAAATCTAAGGAATTACACCGACCGAGCTGTTGAATTCAAAACATTATGGCTGTGAAGGAATATGACTGTCATTCCATTTGTAATTGGTACAGCTGGAATGGTATACAACCACTTATG
>JAOPJV010060595.1:0-10781 GCA_027122495.1 Muusoctopus longibrachus
ATATTGGCACAAGGCCAGAAATTTTATGGGAGGGGTAAGTCGATTAAATCGACCCCAGTACTTGACTGGTACTTTGTTTATCAACCCAGGAAGAATGAAAGGTAAAGTTGACCTCGCTAGGATTTGAACTCAGAAGGTAAAGTGCCAGAATAAATACCATAAGGCATTTTGTCTGATGCTCTAACGATTCTGCCAATCCAATAATATTTTCTTATACAATAATTATTATTAACTCTATTGGTGTTGTTTAGGCTCCAGATCAGGCCTATGATCAAAGGTGCTCCAGCTGTGACCATTCTGCCTTTTTTTTAGGAGTATTTAGAACTATATTATCTAATGTGCTGTTCTTTTTCAAGACAGTAGCGTTGACTTGAGGGATATTTTGATGCTATTTCTAGCAGGTCAACAACCAGGCAGAAGCTTCCTGGCTGGTTTGTCAAGGTCTCTATTATATAACTAATGTGTTACTGGTGCTTTTTTTTTCTATTTGCCAGAATACAAAATACAGCATCTATTATTTAAGGATATTTTATTTTAAGGGGAAAATGTACTCTTTAACTGTATCCAAACAATTTTCATGACCTGGCATATAAGACAGTGGGTTATGGGGATATGTTTTGAGGGCCGAAGAACATGTCTTATACACAATCACTATTTTGTAGATCATGGCGATATAAAGTATAGAGTTGACTCTAGATGGCTTTGAATTTAGACACTTTAATCACTGATAAACCACAAACGCTAATTCAGTTCTCTCTACCGCTTCACCATCTCCACTGCTACAATAATAATTATTTCTTACATAGATACAAGGCCTCGAATTTGGGGGAGTGGTATAGCCAACTATATCAACACCATTATTTGACTAGTACTTTATTTTACTGACGTTGGAAGGATGAAAGCAAAGTTGACTGTCGTAGGATTTGAACTCAGAACATAAAGGACCATAACTAAATAATTCAAAGCATTTTGGCCAATAGTTTCTAACATAGGCACAAGGCCAGACATTTTTGGAGGAGTAAGTCGATGATATCAACCCTAGTACTTGACTGCTACTTTATCAGCCCTGAAAGAATGAACATAATAATAATAATCGTTTCTAACATAGGCACAAGGTCAGAAATTTTGGGAGGGGTAAGTCAATTATATCGACCCCAGAAATTGACTAGTACTTTATTTATCAACCCTGAAAGAATAAACATAATAATAACAATAATAATGGTTTCTTACATTGGCAAAGGGCCAGAAATTTTGGGGAGGGGTAAGTCAATTAATTCACCCCCAGTATTTGGCTGGTACTTTGTTTATCAACCCCAGAAGGATGAAAGGCAAAGTGGGCCTGGTGGGATTTGAACTCATAATGTAAAGAGCCAGAAGAAATACCACAAGGCATTTTGTCTGACACCTTACCGATTCTGTCAATCCACCCGCCCTGGTGGGTGGATTGACAGAATCGGTACCAATAATGATGGTAATAATTCATCAAATTTGAGGAACACTGATGTTGATATTGACATGAGACAAGATGATCAAAAAGTGGTGAATAATTAATTAGAAGTGCTCATTCCACACATGGTTGGATGAAGTTTGGCAGTGGAACATGAAAACAGGGAATTTGCATCAATTATAATGCTAAGAGTTTAGTATGGTCCATTTGGTGTGCAAAACTGTATTTTTTGTATGAGAAAGATTGAGAACAAATGAGTTGTGAAAGCCACTGAATGTCAAAGGGAATGGTATATGTATGCATGAGGAATGACTGTGCTACTTGGGGCATGTAATGTGCATAGATTGTATACATTGGGTGAAATGTGCTGAGAGTTTCTTGTGGAAGTACCCACTAAAAAATAAAATACTTAGAAAATTTAAGGAAATGTAGTAATAACAAACAAGATTGTTGAGCCTCGTGGAAGAGATAATGATAGATAAGTTTTAATCTTTTCAGAAAAAGCAGGAAGAAATAGAACACAAATCTAGCCAGCTCCAAAACCAAATTGTTCACAAAGAACAAATCCACCAGGAAGAATTAGTTGAGATTCAAGGAAAACTTGAGGCGAAGTTTAACCGGCAGACAGAGAGTCTACAAGTGCAGCATAACCAAGAAGTCTCAGCTCTTAGCAGTGAGTGGAACCATGAAAGAAAGGTATTCTACTGAAGTTATCTTAATTTTAAACTATTTCTATAATCCACAATTTGATATTTTATAATTCACTGAATATTTTTTTCATTTCATCTGAGTTTTTTTCTTTTGTTTGTATTTTGTTTTGTTATAATACAAATCAAAGTGATGCTATCAGTAAACAGTACCATATTGTAGAAGTAAGCATTCATCAAGCCAAATTCATCACCCAATTTTAATTCCTAGTTGTAATCATTTTACTTCACATACACTGCTAATTTGTAGATATCAAATGGATTAGCAGGTAAGATATTGGACTACAAGTTCATGATTTGTGACTTCAAATCCATTGAAAACATTTCATGGGGCATGAGAAAAGGACACTTTATTCTATTTGCCTTAGTTCATCTGGTTATAGAAATAGGTACCAGAACTTCTAGGAAAGTTACCTGTAATAGACTAGCATCCTGTCAAAGATAGAGATGTTTCTCTCATCCACTTATGGACATCAGAGGTTCATAACAGAATGAATTTTAATATTAATTTGGAAAAGGCATGAATAAAAATCTGTTAAATAAAAATCCTTTCTAGCTGTGTTTTAAATGTAAGCAGTGTGGACATTACAACCCTTTCCTGATTTCGAAAGTATCTATTTACTTATAATAGGAGTTGCATATTTCTAAGTTGCCAAGATGCTAGTCTACTAGTTAAAGAGTTGATGATTTGCTTTGAATTTTTAATGTGTTTTGTCTCTGACAGTAAGCTCCCTTGATCTGTTCTGATTCTAGTGAGAGTTAGCAATGAATACAATGAGAATTTAATGTGCAGGTAGGTGTCCATCAGGGCTTGGTTCTCAGCTTCATACTGTTTATTATAGTTCTCCTGGCCATAACAGAGAACTGGCTGTCTGTGGGAACTCCTGTGTGCAAATGACCTAGTTCTTATAGCTGAATCTGTTGAAGATTTAGATAAGAAATTATAAATGTGGAAGTAAAACTTAGAATGAGGAGGTTTCAAAGTGAACCTAACAAAGACAATAGTTTTAGTTAGCAAGAAAGAAGACAGGTCACTATTGTCCATCTGGGAAGTGGCCATACTTGATATGCAGAAAAGGAAAGAAATGAAGTGAGCCTTCTTTGCTGGATGTATGATGTTAGGGTGCATGAACAATGGCGTACAAATGAGCTGAGAGAAAAACTGAGTATCAGAATCAATGGCAGTGTACAAGAGAGAAGACTGTGCTGGTATGAGCATGTGGTGCATATGAAAAATGATAGTTGAGTAAAGAAGTGTCTAGCAATCCAGGTGGAAGAAACCCATGGTAGAGATAGACTGAGGAAGACATGGGAAGAAATGGTGAAGATTGATCTCAAAAGACTGAACCTCATGAAGGTGATAGCAAAGGACCACGATAAGTGGCGCAACACTATGTTGAAGAGGACCCATCCAACTCATGCAAGCATGGAGGGGTGGATACGAGAATGATGATGACACAAAAGACCCAAACATAAATATTCACACATACACATACGTGTGTATGCATTCACTCAGAGACCTACGCACTCATACGACATATAGATATACTCATAGTCAGACCACTCTATACATACATTATACATACTTATGCACACACATATATATATAGAGAGAGCTATACACTCATGAAACATATATATATACTCACAGCCAGACTTCTACATGCACACATTACGCATACATACAAACATACACATGAGGGCAGTTACTCCAAATAACAACTGATCCAGCCTGTGATACCCCACCCAGCACATGCCAGCATGGAAAATGAATGTAAAATGATGATGATGAGGAGGAGGATAAGCTAAATAAATTATCTTTATAAGATTTACAGAAAAGTTATTTTTAAAATTGTATTTTTATTTTCTAAAAATATGTTTTTGCACTAATTTGTTTTGCATGTTTTTATTCCAGATTTTAGCTTCTAGCCTTAACTTAATACAAAGAAAAGTAAAGCAGTTTGTTTTATTGGTTTCTTATGAATTGATAAATTTTCTTTTGTTATCAGCTACATCAATGATTTTCATCATCATCATTGTTTTATGTCCACTTTCCATGCTGGGCATGGGTTGGATAGGCCATTACTGTCTGGCTCAGTTCTTATTTGGAGTTAACGCACTTTTAGACAGTTGGGGGATCATGTCACTATCATACATTAATTTCTGGCTTGGTTTCTACTATTGAATGCCCTTCTTAACACCAACAACTTTACAGAGTGTACTGGGTGTATTTTATTGTGGCACCAGCACTAGAGAGGTTGTCATGTATTCAACACGACTATAGGATTCTCTCTACCCTACATTGTCTCTGTTCGATTACCAACCACTTTACAGAGTGTATTGGGTGCATTTTATTGTGGTACCAATACTAGAGAGGTTGCCTTGTCCCCTACAAGTCTAAAGAGTCCTCTCTATTCTACGTAGCCAAGGCAAATGTGACTGAGAATGTGAATAGAAGGAGAGTGATGACCAAGAGGATGAGAAAGGGGGGAGTGTGAGTATGAGGTGGGGAAGCAGTGATAGAATGGTAGGGGAGATGGTAATGGAAGAGAGACAGTGATAGGTACATGTTGGTTTGGTAGTTGGTAAAATGTTGAATAGAAAATATGAGCAACAACAATATAGATGTGTCATGGCAGGAGAGAGTTAGTTATTTCCTAACCATGAGTTAAGAAATAGCTAACTGATAAATCATTTCTCCCTTCAGTGATGTTGATTTGTAAACATTGATGTCATCAAATCCACTTTGTAGATGAATATTGTAATTAGACTGCTAAATATATACCCACCACCTTGGTTTTTTTAGTTCTCGGAACCAGCTGTAGCCAACCTTGCACCATCATGTTATTCTGCTCCCTCTAATGAGCTACACACACAGGTAGTTTTTTGCTTTTGTTTTAGATTTTTCTTTTATTTCTTTTCTTCTGCATGTTTTCATAAGCAATATTTTTTCTTCTTCTGTTTCTGAGGAATGAAGAAATCATTTGGCAATAATCATCATTCAAGATTTTGCTTCTTCCATTGATGAAGGAATCTAATTTGAATTTCCATTTCTTTAATCACTTCATTATATGTAGCTTTACAAATAATCAGTTGTTGGGACACCATGGATGATTGCGTTGTAATGTAGTGAATACAGAATAGGTCAACCTAATGGAGCTTGTACTTCTCCAACTATAACATGGGAAATTTGATGACAACTCTGCTAGCTAATGAAAGACTTGATAGTTATTCAGTGCTCCGACTGTTTGTATCATCTATGGTATCATTTTCCAGCTAGATGAACTCGATCATTGAGAGTTGGGTGGCGTTGCCATGGAGCCAGTGCTAATAATAGAATATGAACCATTGATTCTTCCATTGATGGTCTGGCATCCTATTGACTCGGTCATCTTCTTTTAATGCTGACCACCACCAACTTTCTTCCAACTTTAAGAAACAGCCTTTAAATTTTATTTCATGATTTCCCATAAAATCTAGTTTATCCTAACCTATCTAACTACATGCATATTTTTCTTGGTTTTTAACAGTATCTACATTTTAACAATTTACCTTATTCTTTTATTGGGGCTTATTCCTATTTATTGAAATATCTATTGGATATGCATTTTTCACTCTTTATTAACCTTCTGCTTCTTGCTTCTGCTGCTCACTGTATTATACATTCATCACATCATGCCAGTTGATAGTTTTGTCTTCATTACTACAATTTTCTTCTTTATTTATTATTAATGTAACTATTCTTTTTCTATTTCTGCTTTTTTGCATCTGCTGTTATACATCTCTTTAATAGTTTCTTTAACTCCTCCAGCTTCTCACCTCTACTGCAATCAGTGCTTCATATCCAGCTGTATGGCATTATTTTTAATTACAGTGTAATCAATGTTGATATAGTTTTCTACTTTTTGCTAGGAATTGGTTGCTCAGAATCAATGTACACTGGAAGCAGTGCAAAGTGGTTCTTCAAATGGAGAGACATTACGGCGCCGAGTCATTGACCTCACACATCAGTTAGAGATGGAAAGAGAAAAGCACAAGTGTGTATTATTCAAAGTACATGATAAGTTGTTGGTTATGTGATAATCACATTCCTTGTCAGTTTTACTTCATACTACGATTGTTTGGAGAATGGTAGAAGACAAGTTAATAGGATGCCAGTCTTCTCAGCTGAAGGATTAATAGTTCAACTTACATCACATGCATTGTGATTTAACTACCATTGGTTCAGTCCACCAAGCCTTAAATAAGCACCATTGAGAATAACAGACGCTGGTCTACTAGTTTAAGAGTTGATGGTTTACTTTGAAATTTTAATACTGCTTAGTTGTCTCTGGCAATTATCTCAATGGTTCAGTCTATAGATACCTTACTACTTAGTTGTAAATAGATACAGATCATAACTGGAAACAGTGGGTGTATAATTGATCAGTTTTCCACTAGCTTGTAATATTAGGTTCAAATCCTTTGTGGAGCTGGAAAAGGTAATGGGTCACTATGATAAGTGTTCTGTTAGCTTGTAGGCCTGGAGAAGACATCGCCTCTTGAATTGCTATATGAAGTCTTAAGGCCAAAAATTCAATTGGTTATGAGTCATTACTCTCGTAGAATTTTGAATCATCTTTGCCTGTTTATTTAGAGGTAGATTTCTTACACTGTGATGTCAAGAGCTATAGATGGCCGAGTTGATAGAAGACTAGAAAGTCAAATTAGAGGGTCAGTGGTGTATATGCTGTCACTGACATTACAGTGTCCATAGCTAAAGTTTTTAATGTTTGGTAACTCAGTCTATGTCACTAGAAATTGGTGCCACAGCAAGGGATGGCTCACTACTGTTAGAGGTAGCTACATTCTAAAAATGACAATTTTCTCATTCGCTCACAGTGCTAATTTGGAGTCCTTCTGTGGGCTTGGGACAAGATAGAAGCACTAAGAACATTTTCAGTTGTATCATCACTACTCCTGAGTGAACTTTGGAATGAATTTGCTATGTAAAATAACAAAGACTGAGATGGGAAAGCTTGATTCTTTCTGGGTATTCTATGGGCAATGCACAACTTTATAAAAGATGTGACTGCAGACATCTTGACATTGTGGAGGCTTGTTGCCTTCTGTTCAAAGAGACCCTCAGAAGGGACTGTGAAGCCCTAACTTTGCTAACATCATAGACTATTTCAAGGCAACAGGACTTGAAATTTCACTGCAAATTATGTAACTCCCAGTGATTCTCCTTAATGACCCCTCATAGTAGAGGTCACCTAATAACACTCAGTGACATATATAGCTAAAGGAAGTCCTGTATGAACATAATAGAACACCCAAAATATTACTCAAACAAAACCAAAGACACAGTCTTCAGTGATATCACTGTGCTAAAGAATAGATCAAGAATAGAAACAGCTATAGTAAGATACATTTCAACCGTATCTAATTTATGTTACTATGGAAACAATCCATATGATGATGAGATTACATATGAGTTTGATAGTGATAATGATTATATTAATCATGACAAAATACACATTTTAGTGTCTTGAAAGTGAGCTTAATGTCATTTAGTGATTACTTTTCTTGATTTAATAAGTTTTTAATCATCCCAACAACACATTACAGCCAATTCTTTAAAGGGTATATCAAATTGACTGAATTTTGTGTAATTTTAATCCAGATTACAAATTGCTGAGTTGCAAACCCAAAATGAGATGCAACATAGCCAGCTTGCACAACCTCTTTTGGCAGCTCCCAGCCTAGATGCTAACTATAATGCTGATATCCAGAATTTGCAATTGGACAATACAGACCTGCAAGTAAGTTGAATTTTGGATAGTATTTTTGATTTTTTTTCTGTGTTTTTTTTTCTGTTGTTTCTCTTTTAGTATATAATGGCATCAAGGTTAGTAAATTACTCACCACTGAGTAATCCACTGAAATTTACTCATGAAAAATGGATATAATTAATCAATATTAAATAAGAAAGCAAGATGGAAGATACTGGAGTTTCATCATCCTAAAATAGATTATGAGAACTTACAATTGAAGAAGTGTGTATCTTCTAAATGTTTTTTGGCCTCTACCTCCTTGACTCCAGTTCTGCTTATCCTATTCAAACTGTTATTCAAAATAGCAGGTTGCTGTTGTTTAGCCCAGGTCAGCCCTGATTGAGCAGACCTATGATCAAAAGCATTCCAGCCGTGATTATCCCACCGTCTTTTCAAGTATAGTATATCCAGGGCTATATTATCCAATAGTTTCCCCTTTTTAAGACAGCAGAGTGTTATTGAGGGAGATTTGGCTGCTATTTCTAGCAGGTTGTGTGACATGATAGTGGATAAAATCTGTATATAGGAAACTTCAAAACAGTAACAACCAAATTTATACTTATTCAAAATCCAATTACAACTTTTAAATTTAATTTAATAAAATCTGATGAACTTTCCGACATTACATTTAGTAGCTACTTTATTCTTCAATAAATTCCCCTTGTGATGGATGGATGAAATATGTTGTACTGTGTCACAGTTCTATGGAGCACCCTCCTGCCACTGCTTTGTCTCTTAGAACTGCACCTGGCATTATCATCACCCACCCACTTCCAGCAGTACCACTGATCAAATAATCTAAAGCATCCTTAAGCACTGCATCAAAACAACATCCCTAAAATAATATGCACCAGTACCTTTTTGTACAGGTTTGTTCCCACTGCACAGAATCTTGGGCAAGTGTCTTCTGCTGTAGCCTTAGGTTGACCAAAGCCTTGTGAGTAAAATTTGATAAACAGGAACTGTGTGGAAGCCCATTGGAGGGAGTGTTCCTGTTCTTGGGTTGTTGACTTAATCCATCACCAGGTTTAACACCACTCCCTGGGCTGTGGGTGCTGTTAGTAGAGTTCATTCTATTGCAAGCATTTGGGCCAGGTGTCTGGTCTGAGGATAACTTCCTCCCTTCCTCCCACCAGTCTTGGAGACCCTGGAAAGGGTAGTGGGTGCTGCCCTTTCTCCTCTGATTAAGCCATTAAAAGAGAAAAAGGATAGTATAAAAACCATAGTACTAAATTCTGATAACAGAATCATTGTTATAAAGATACTGGGCCCACTTAAGTCTTCATTTATATATCATAAATGAAGACGAAATGGATTCAGCATTTTCAAAACAATGATTCAAGTAAGCAATAAAGTTATGTAAATAAAGGGAACTTATTCATTCTGATTGGAACTATAATCAGTGGAAACATCTTGAGCAGAGTGTGTAGGTTTTTAAAGAAATTTCTGTTATAAGAACTAGGTGGCTTAATTCATCATGTCTGCATAAATGAAAGAGTAGAGTCAGTTTGAGTGGATAGCTAGTGAGGTAATTAAAGAAATGAAGACAAGGAAAGCTGCAGTTCCATAAGAGATAGCTGCTGGTAGTTGAGTTAATTGCAAAATTATTGGTCCATATGTTACTGAGTTTCAATCTTGTCGCAGTGGTTGGAATTGGGAAAAGCACTTACTTAATACAATCTTTACAAATTGCTATGGTATGTTCCAAGTCCTGTATTTACAGTAACACACTCACTCCATACATAATAGACATAACTTGCAAGTGTAAATTGCACAGTGTTATGACAAAAGTTGCAGTTAATTTTGACCAGTAAAAGTCATGAGATTTATACATCTGTTGTTTCTTCAATATCACAGACTGCTGATGAAGCTTCTATATAATTGATTGACCTGCTTAATGTCATAGCCAAACCCTCCACAGTAAACTCTCTGCCATCTTCAAAATAGAGGTCACCTATAACGAGTCTTGAATCTTACTGAACCATAAAAATGGTATTGTGAAGGGTAGAATGCAGACTATAGAATTCTTTGATTGGCTGCTTTCATGCTATAGATGTATACAAGCAGAAATGACCAGACAAAGTACTTTACAACAACTTCAGTTTCATTCAGTATCTCCTGTCTTTTACTACATTAGATATTTCAAGTTTCAGTTTTTGATTGTTGTTCTTATTTCACTTCAGTTATGTCATTAATGATTTTGAGAAAATTATTAATGACAATAGTTGATTGATCTTATCTTCCCAAAGCCAGTAACCTATTAACAGATACTTCTGACTACGAAATAGTCGAGTGACTAATTTTATTTATTTCACTAGCAGGTGGTACATATTAACTGATGTAGCTATTTAGCTATTTAGTCTGATGAATGATTATTGTGCACAGATTTGCATATGCACTATTAAAAATACATAATTAAGGTTAACAATATTATTGCAATATCTTTCTACTTTCAGCTTCAAGTAAGACATTTAAATGATGATCTTGCAGAATGCCATACCCAAATTGAAGTTTTATTACAAAAGGTAATTGAAAATAAATCTTGCATAATCTATAGTGAGGCACCTGTTATAGTATAGGAGCTAAGGTCCTCGTAAACTCTGTCTATAACACAGTTTCAATTTTTGGTTGGTGCTCTTTCATTTCATTGCTGCTATGAAATGTATGAATATCTCAATCATCTATTCCTGGAAGGAAATAGAACTGATATTCATTGATGAATATTTCTAATCATGAAATGGCAGCTAATTAAGATAAATATAATCACTACAAATAGAGAAAACTGTTTCACCTTTGACCTTACAAAATATT